>JALBCR010000688.1:0-146317 GCA_030710515.1 Abscondita cerata
TCAAGAGCGCTTCGTTCAAAAGGAAATAGGCGTATTGCTATATGGACAACGTTGTTCTCGAAGTTAACAAATCAATCAATCAAATTCAAAAACAATCCGAAAAAGCCTTGACCGATTTCAAAAAGTATGGAGAAAAAGTGCTTGGAAATCTACAATAACTTGAATTACTTCCTACATGTTACAAAATAATTTAAATAAATTAACTTTGTTACTATGACTTTGTTTGTTTAATTTATTTTCTGTCAAAACATCAACTAAATATGTGACAAAATTCAAAATTAATGGCAAAGTTTTTCCCAATATCAAAACTTTATCTGCCGCAGCTGTTGAACAAATTAAATCAGAGTATGATAAGATTTTAGAGGAGGCAAGGTCAATCGACAATCAAGTATTTTATTCTTCCACGGCTATTCAAAGAACTAAAAAGATCTGAGTCTCTACTAAAAAGAAAATCAGGAGTTATACGAAGCAATTGTTAAAGTTACTAATTCGGTTGCAGAGGAATTAAAAACAACTGTAAAATCTGCCGAAGCCGCTAAAGAAGAAATCGCCAGATCTGTTTCCGCTGGAAGCAAAAATTCGAATAGTATATTTTGTTATCATCGAAAAAATGTCAAACCAAAAGATATAAAATCAAAACAAATAAACACTATCACGCAAGTGAAAACAGAGCTTGAAAATGCATTTCAAACCGCTCATCAAAACAATTAAGGAAGCTAACAGATATAAGCAAAGCTATTGAATTAGCTAAAATGCGTTCTGAAGTCATTTTGGTTGAAGGACAGAAACTGAGCGAAACAATTCTTGAGTTGAACCATAAATTTGAAAAAGAGCTGAATCAAATTCTAGAAGAAAAACAAACGATGAATAATTCCGAATTGTCATTAGAAGATGTAGGATTTCTGATGTTGTAACGACCTTCAACTTCTTATTAGAGCATATTTTGTTGGATTAAATGGTAGTTCATTTTTGTAGGACTTAAGATCTAGCCAGTTCATTTCAAATAAAATTGTTTCATTAATCTAAATAAAAATTTTAAAATTATTACGTGCCATAATTTTGTTGTTAAATAAAATGTAACATGGATAAAGCTCAAAATTCTTTGAAAGTTTTTGTGGAAATACAAGAGTCGCCGATGACAACGTTCTTGATAAGTGCAATGAAAACAAAACCAACTTTTTAACAGGGGAAGAGAGGATTGTTAAAGGATGTTAAAGACGCAATACGCGAAAACATTATAAAAACTAAAGGGCTTTTGAAGAAACTAAAAAATCATGATTAACAAATCCGAAAGAAGAAATCGGCGAGCAGATGCAAAGAGACAAAAACGGATTTTCTTTGTTTAATAAAGGTGAAAATTTAAACGAGAGTGTAGTAGAAAATGTGTACCAGTTTCAACGAAGAACTAGATGATAAAGTGTTACCAGTAAGAGATATTGCTTTCATATCTTTGTTCTAGATATTTTTCATTGTAGAGATCTAAATTTTTGTACAAAAATAAAATAAACATTGCGTTTTTTTGTTTTAACACTGTTTGTTTTTTTTTAATAACAAAGCAAGTTTAATTAGAACCTGAAGACAAAAGCAAATGATTTTTATATAGTTTATAATGAAGAATTGGTAAAGTGATATTAACGAAACAGTAAGGTAATGCCAATCATAATCTTTGTGAATAAACAGATTAGTTACCCATATAATGGAAAATAATTAACTACATTAGAAAAACTAACCCCATCGCCACACTAATCGTTCTGGCAAACTAGGCTAAATAATGTAACTTTTATTAAAGAAATTCTAACAATTGCATGGAAAAACTGGAAGAGAAGCTACCAGAAGAATATGTGTAGAGGGTTCCGTTTGCGGAAAGAAATCAGAAAAAGAAGGGCAAAAGGAGATAATTACTGGGGTGAAAAAGGCTTAGAAGAGTAAAAGAAGAAAAGGAAAAGAAACAATTGCAAGGTATTGTTAAAGACAACAATCGAAGAATAAAATTACGTAGTGTTAACAGTATCTATATCAAAAGAGATGAAAAGAAACTAGAATAAATATAATAAATAATTAGTGAAAAAAAAGAAGTAGGAGGAGTAATATTAAGGGGAGTATTTTAACACAAGAATAGGAAAGAGAGAGGGGTGATGGTAAGTGGAGAGGAAAAAGGAGAGTGTCAATGAATAAAATATAAATGAACAAGAGAGAATACTACTGGAAATGTGTGAGGAGAAGGGATGGACAATTCTAAATAAAAATATTAAAGAAGGAAGTATACATACATAAGTAAAGGAGGAGAATCGGTAATCGATTACGTGATAGGGAACGAAAGAAAGCTTGGGGAAAATAGACAAAATTAAAATAGGAGAAGAAGAACAATCAGATCATTAACCAATAGAAGTTTTCTTTAACGAAAGAGAAGTAGAAGAGGAAGAAAAAACTAAAGGAAAAATGGATAGTAAAAAATATGCACAGAAAGGTATAGAAAAATTTAAACAAATAATGGAATACGACCAAAAACAAAGAAAAGGATAGAAAGAGGAAGTCAGAAGATATTACAAAAAAATATGTGTTAGTGGAAGAGAAAGTGCAAGAGAAAAAAGAAAAACAAGACAAGGAAGAAGAAAATCGAAAAAAGTACACACAAGTTTAGAGGAATATAAGAATTTAAAAAAGAATATAAGGAATGTAGAAGGTGTAATAAAAGAAATTAAAAATGAAGGAGACATACGGAAAAAAGGCAAAAAACCAAGAATCAGAAATAAACAAAATAAATTTAAACAACGTTGTATAGAGGTTGTAAAAGGGGATAGAAACAAGCCAATAGAAACAAGACGGAGAAAAATCAAAAAGAGAGGAGAAATAAGAAAAGGAGAACTAGATAAAGTGCCGAGAAAAGTGATGGGTAGTAAACGGAATGGACGGACAGACACTGGCAAAACAATGAAAATATACAGGGATTATGATGAGAGAAAGGATGAGATCAATACAAAAGAATAAAAAAGAAGAGCATAAGGCATAAGTATAGAAGACGACATAGTGAGAAGAATCAAAAGGATATGGAAAGACTATGAAGGAGACAGTACCAAAATATATAACAGGAAACAAAAGTTTAAAAACGAAAAGGATGATAGCGAGATTTAGATGTGGGAATGAAGAAAATGTAAACAGATATTGGCTAGAGGATGATGAAAAAAATACAGAATGTGCGGGGAGTGATGTAAGGACTTGCACCAATTGATGGAAGAGGGGAACACATCAGGAAAGAAGATAGAAAAAGACAAGTAATATTAAGGAGAAAAAGGGAAGGAGAAGAATAGATAAGGAAAGTATTAGAAAGACGAAAATTTTTATGTGGAAGAAAAGATATTTTAAGTTTTGGGGTAGAGTCGTTTTAAAGAAGGAACATTAATATTAGGGATACCGAACCGTTTGTAAGTTCTAATTTAGACATAGTAATAAAAATATTTATCTATCTAACAATGTGCATAGTAAAGTTTAAAAATATCAGAAGAACTGGTAAGGATAAAAACAAGCCAAGGAAAATATAATGTGGATCACTGTCACCTTTGGCATTTTTAAGGTTCAGCAAAAACATTCTGAGCGCTAAATAAAAACCATTGTTCATCATAACCACCAACGTAAGCAATTCTTGTCTATGTTTTTACCACTATCGTTTGTAATCATGTTACAATATTGGCGGCGGTTTGAAATATATACCATCAAGGTAGAAAAGAATACCAACCAGTAAGAACTGTTTTAGTGCAATGTGTTCAAATTCGCTATAATGTATCATAGAATTTTATTTTTGCGGTTAATAAGTGATCTATGTGAGTTTCGCTCAACTAAAGCATCAACAAAAACTTCTTTAATTTCTCATCAAACTTTGTTTAAATTTCAATAATACCATCATTATCAGCATTGACACTCCTTTTTTCTGCTTGGTGCTTTTCGGCACCAAAATAACTCATTGTTCCTTTTTTAGATAATACGACAATATTGTTGCTTCATCTTGTCCAGTAAATCAACTTACCGTGTACTCATTTGCGACCTGTAAATAGTACATTACGGTATCAGAAGCCGTAATGTGTTTGCATCCTCCTCAATTTCCGACACTCACACTATTAGGATTTTATCTATTTAACAGTGACAACTAAGCAATAATCGAACGTAACTATACAAACTAAGATATTATGATTTAAAATTGCCACCTACCGAACATAACGTAAAATACTATTTTTGTGCGTTGTTACTCTAACTTGTTTTTGCTTTTGGCATGGCAAGCCAAACTCTATTTCTTTAGTTTAAGTGACTTGATATTTCAACTTTTACTAAAGATCATGAAAATATCCTTTTAGCATGCCTTAGTCAAAGAATGTTTTCAATTGCAACTCATCTTTATGAAAATATTTTCATCAAAAATTTGTTTACTTAAAAAATAATAGAAATCGCTTAAGGCCAAATCTGAACAAGTGGTCAAATTTTTCCCAACAACAAAATTTATGTTTGGCATTAGTTATCATAAACAGAGGTCGTCCTCTCCTCCCCAAAGATGTATATAGTGCCGAACGACTTTATCACAATTCCATCACTTACAATAGATTCTCAAACCTTACGGCACTGCAACGACAAAGTAATAAATTTATGATGTTCGCACAAACGTTAATGTAGCTAAATATATTGCAAATATAATTAAGTTAATCAAGGTTCTATTTTTTTGGGATAAAGACATATTTGTTTACACTTATCGCCATTTAAGGATATTTGACCATTTCTGATGTAATGTTAAAACATTTATAGTACGCGAGCCAGCAACAGATTAAATTCTATTGGATGAAAACTTGTAAAATGTTTCTGAGGAGTTTTGTCACGAAGCCCTTGAGAACGTCAGCTGCGGTTCCGTGGGTGGGTCGACCAGTAGTATCTTCCATGCACATAGAAAAATCCATTTTAATTGCTTACTCTAGTTGAAAATCAATATTGTAAAGACAAGAATTATAAAGTGGATTATACACGTCAGTTGATGCACAAATATGAAAACAATATACGTACATCTATATTTTTAGTGATTCTTCTCAACTAAAATTTATCTGATAATATTTATATTCTATTTGCAATAAATAAAAACTTTAGTTGGTAGTATTTTAGTGAAAAGATTGCCCAAAGAGATTACTGATTGACCCACCTACGGAACCGCAGTTGACGTTCTCAAGGCTTCATGATCTAACTCTGTGAAGAATTTTTAAGTTTTAGGGGTTAAGAAATGATTAACAAAATTTGCCCCTTTGCTTTTGGACTACTTCATTCAAAATTTAATTTTAATTTATGTTGCATACAAAAAATAAAGGAATATATTGTTTTAATGATAATAATAATAATCATAAGATGAATTTATTTTATATAGACACGGATAGTGTATGGGAAATAGTCAAATGTAAATATAAACTGTGCAGAGTGTATGTAAATAACACTAAAAATTTTAAGGGGCGATTCTGTGATAAAAATTAATGTAAGTATTTGATATAAATTTTTTAAACTTTCCTCCGGAAAAGATACAGCCTTCAAATTTTTTTTTTTTAATTTGTCCTGTATCTTAATCTAAAGATACAAACTACTAAATATTATTTGTCAGTAATAGCTATTCTATATAATATAATCTACGTTGTTGTGGAAGAGGGACGAAGAAACAAGAACATAACTATGGCAAGACCATAAAACGAGGTTATGGAGTAGTTGCATACAAGATTTTATGGTCAACTATATGATTTTCTTAAACAAACATGAATTGCAAAAGGATTTGACATACCGACGTATATCTAGTCATCTTTGCTTGTGTTTATAAGTTGACCGTTTTACTCTTAAAATCCACACATTTATTCTAACATTTACGTTTGGTATTAGCATCTATCCTAAAGTAACAAAAAGTAGTTTATATGAAACACATTATAGCCGAAAAAATAAATCATAAACAGCACGAAGTTATCCGGCTGACCATAAAACACATATTTTTGAACCTTGAAGTATGTTTAGAAAAGGTTGAAATAGTCAATAGATATTTTTTCTAAAATACACAATCGTGACAATTGTGAAACAATAAGAAAGGTAACAGAAAGTGACACTGCACATTCCTGGTACCATCATTATTGTTTTACGAATATTATTGTAAAGCATTTCAAACTACTGTCATTAACTCATCTTTTTGAAAATTCAATGCATTTATTTTTCTCGAAAATGCTTCAAAAAAACGTTTTTTTTTGAAATCTTTAGACTAAGGTTTTCATTTATGGAATTGGAGACATTTTTAACAAAATACGTTATAAGTTAAAATAGAATAGATATGCGCATTAAAGTAAGAAAACAAGATATCCTTATTTACAACCTGCCTGAGTTGTCTTAGTAATTAAAAACATTGCAAGGGCAATATCTTTGTCCAATTTACATATTTGTTTAAACCAGGTAATATTAGGATCTATTTGTATTCCTAGAAACTGGACAACAGATCTTACTAACAAACTAGAAGGGTTGCTTATTGCCGGCACTATAGTTTTGAATTAACCTCATACAATGTGTTGGATTTTAAACTTGAATTATTTACGAGTCAGGTGATAGAATGCCCGATGGGTCATCGGCATACAAAATAATTTAACGAGGGTAAAAATTGCTTAAACATATCATTTATAAATATTAGAATTAGAACCGGTCCAAGAACACTACCTTGGGGTACAGCATTAAAGATGTTATGCTGTTGTCAAGATCTCAAATTAGCACAATTCAATTTATTTAAAATTAATAAAGCGTATCTAAGATAGTAATGAAAATAAGTAGGTAAATGTGGCTTAAGGCAACAAAACTCGTGTCAAACAATGCAAGTAAGTTTTGCAAAAAAAAACATTTTCCGACTAGCTACTGAAATTTTTTACCTAAACACTTAAAAATTTATACAGGGTGTGTCAAATGGAACATCCGGTATTTTTTACTCTGTAGTATGCAGGTTAAAATTCTCTTTCAAATCATACAAGTATTGCTACCATTACGGTTACTACTTATGAAAATATTTGTAATTTTCTAGTATTTGGGCTACCAGATCTGTTGTTAACTGTTAACGTGCCGGCATGATTGGTGTCACAACCCACAACAATCATTTGAAAATGTATTGGGTTATGTTAAATTCACACAGTTTTATGTTTCTCAAATAATATTAATCATGACCAATTTGATAACAGATCTGGTACGCCCAAATAGTAGAAAATTTCAAATATCTCCAAAAGTAGTAGCCGTAATTCTAACAATGTTTATATGATTTGAAGGAAAAATTCAAGGTGCACCGACAGAGTAAAAAATACTAGGTGTTCCATTTGATTTAAAAAGTAACTGTTTTTAAAGATGTCAAAATGTAACAGCAAATATAAAACAATTGTTATTAAAATTTAAAGTTCTTAACCTTCTAAGTGGGGGTGGGATTGAAAATAACGGTTTCAAACTACATAAAGGCCGACGTTTTGCCCAAACTTGTAAGTGCATTATCGCGGCTAACAAAGTAGAATTAAAAACCGTGTTGGTCACAAAATTTAAAAGTTTAAAATAATCATCAGTGTAGATGATGTCATAAGTTAGTAAATAATTAAAATCAATAAATTATATAAAACACACAGTTAAATAGAACAAAATGAAAAATTGTTTTTATCGTTTCGTTTGTTCTATTTTATTGTGTTTTATATAATTTATTAATACAATTATTTGATAACTCGTGACATCATCTGCACTGATGATCGTACCACAGAATTTTAAAACTTTTAAACACAATCGGGCTATTACTTATTAGCCTGAGAAAGCCCTCACAGGTTTTGGGCAAAACATCGGCTTTGTAGGCTGAGACCATTATTTTTAACTCTACCTCCACCTAGAACAATTGCTATAGTCCATTCTCTTTATACAAAAAAAAATTACAGATGTTTTCAGTGAACATTCATCTGTAAAAATTTTACTAAAAATTAATATCTCATAATCTATAACTCCCTTGCTACAGGAAATGTTATACAAGATGTCCTTAAAATTTGAAGTCAGAAATGCAATAATATATAGTGTTTTATTTAAAATAACAAAGTTAATGTCGATTTCTCGAACAACAAAGTGTTAGAAAAATAAAAATATTTTAATTGAGTTGGTTTTATTGGTTTTAATCATTATCTAAGTTTTCAATTTTTTTCATGTATACTTTTCTGCATAAGTGTAACGCGGTTCCCAGTGAGACACCTGTATACTCGGAGTTGTTTTGCTTTTGTGTAACTTTAAAAGTTTTCATTTGTCGTTAAACTTGTAATTACGGCTAACTCAAGCCCTTTAGTTTTGTTAGAACAGTTATACAACGAGGTCTTCAGGAAAACTCAACCCAAAATACGAGAAAAAGTTAAATTACTTCCACAACCAAGCACATAGTTTAGTGATTGATGGAAGTTCCAAACATTGTGCTTCATTCTAGGTGCGCTGGGCTTTAAGATCATAAAGTTCGAAAATTAGGACTAAACGACGACCATTGGATTTGGCAAAATTGTAACACTTTGGCTAACACTCACCTAAGAATAATACCATTTCAAATAGAAAGCTTCCCTGCCCTCACTGTCCTGAAAAATGTCTAAAGATTTAAAGGTCCACGTGGTCTGAAAATTCATATTAGAAAATTTCACCCTCATCTACCAAACGTAGAAGCAACTCAAGTGAATTGCACCAAAACTCTTAGATGAAATTAATACCATAAAGCGCTCAGTCAAAGTATTAAAGAATACCTAAAGGTGCAAGATTTTCAGCAACCACAAAATTATCATCAGTTATTGACCAATGCCTCAACAAAAATGACGCCAACTCGTGGACATTACTTTTTACTTTTGTTTTCTTCTGTCACTGTGTGCCCCAGTTCTCGAAAAAGAAGTCTCTAGCAAGATTGGTCAAAGCAAATATAAACACCAATGGATCCAATCATTCAAAAATAGCCACATTAAAAAAAAGTCTTTCTAACCGAGTAGTTTCGAAAGTTGGAGAAAGGGATATCAGCGGAACAGGTACAATTTTAGCATCAAATGAAACACTATCTCCTTCAAATCAAGACACATACTACAAATTATTAGACAAGCATTCTATTCCTTTGAGCACAATGTAATTTCTTATACCTCCTGATGATAGCACAGGCGTTTTAACTGTATCTGACAAAGAAGTTAAATTTGCAATTCTAAGTTTCACAAATGGTTCCAGTTCCGGAATAGATGGACTCCGTCCTCAACACTTGAAAGACCTCATTGCTATAGGAAATGGCTAAGCCGGTTCACGTTTACTAATATCAATAACCAAACTATGCAATTTGATTCTTACTGGAAAGGTTTGCTCAGAAATCTTACCAATTTTTTTGGAGCTAACTTGTGTGCTTTGAATAAAAAGATGGAGGCGTCCGCCCTATTGCTGTTGGAACGAGATTACGAAGGCTTACAGATAAACCCGGTTGTTTTTCTGTTCGTGATAAAGTTGGAAAATATCTCAGACTTAAACAACTTGGGTTTGCAACAAAGGAGAGTGTAAAGCAATTGCACACGCAACAGTAACATTCTTGGAAACGAATTCCTATTCCAGAAAAGTACTACTCAAGATAGATTTCAAAAATGCGTTCAACACCCTTCACCGAGATACTATCTTACATTCCGTTAAACAATCTATTCCAGAACTATTTTCCTTTATCTGGCAAGCTTATTTTCGTCCGGCATCTTTAAAATTTTCATACTGAACATTTCTTCTTGCTCCGGATGCCAGCAAGAAGACCCTGCCGGGCCGCTCCTTTTCTGCTAGTCAATTCAACCAATAATTGATAAGCTTTTATCAGAACTAGTCATGTTTTACTTAAATGATGGAACTATAGGGAGATCCAGAGACAGTTTTGCAAGATTTTGCAATAATGGTGAAATGAATGCAAAAATCGGCTTGGTTGTCAACCCATCGAAATGCGAACTATTCTCCAACAAAGAAATGGCGGAAAATTTACTTTAGGATTCTGAATCATTCGCCTGGAATAAAGAAAATTACTGATGTTTCCTTACTGGGAGTACCGGTTACTAGCGGAGTTTACTCAGAAGTCCTCCAAAACAAACTAGAGGAGTTTTTTTATCGTTTGAAGGAGATTGGAAATTTTCAAGTGGCATTCTATCTTCTACGTCATTGTTTCGCTATCCCAAAGTTGACATATTTTTAAAAACAATCCGTCTGTGGAAAACTAATAATTTTGTGGAAAAGTTTGACTCTCAAGTTAAGGAGACTCTGGAATATTTACTAAACTGTCATCTTGATTCAGATTAATACTTAAGAGCATCACTTTCGGTTTGAATAGGAAGAACTGGAATTCAAAGAGTTAAGAACCTATATCTACCAACATTTCTTTCATCAGTATATGGAACGTGGAAGATCGTCGCTTCGATGTTAAACTTTGAAAGTACAGAAGAACCCCACGTTTCACATTTTGATGAGTGAATCGTAAAATGAAATAACTTAAATTCTGGTTCAGCCCCTTCTCCGTGTCCCTCAATCCAACGGTTCTGGGATCAATGTAACCGCATAATTGAAAATTTAACTGTTATGTCCGACCAATGAAAGCAATCCAATTGGTACTGGAGAAAAGGAAATCAAATATGTAGCTAACTGGGCTTCCATCTCGAACAATAAGAACACTGCTGGACAACAATCCTTTTAGAATCGCAATAGGGCTTAGGATGGGATGCAAACTTTGCCAATGCCATACTTGTGTTTGTGGACAGGAAGTGGACGAGTATGGTCATCACGGTCTAACTTGTGTGAAGAGCTATGGCTGTTACTCCCCGTCACCAAGACATGAATAATATTATTTGCCGATCCCTTATCGCTGCAAAAATTCCTTCAAATTTGGATGCTGTGTAACTTTGCAGAAACGATGAAAAGGGAGTTGATGGTGCTACCCTCATTCCCTGGGAAAAAAGCCAATGCTTAATTTGGGATGCAACTTGCGCTGACACGCTGGCCCCCTCACAGTTGACCCAATCTATTACAATTGCCGGCTCTGCTGCCAAACTTGCAGCCGCTGCAAAAGTACGAAAATACACCTCTACAATAGAATCAAGTTACTTTTTCCTACCATTTGCAGTAGAAACTATGGGTCCTTGGTGCAAAGAAACTACTAGTTTTATTGACAAATTAGAAGGGCTTATCGCCTTACATTCAGGAGAACCTCGTTCGCGATCTTACTTCTATCAACGGATTGGAATAGCAATTCAGCGTGGAAATGCCGTTTCAGTCATGGTAACTTTCCCTTTGTCGGAATCTTTATCCGAAATATTTTATATCCTAAATAGTTAAAATTTGTTTTTGTTTCATTATTAAACTCTTTAAATTGTGGAATGTTAATTATAATAAATATATATATATATATATATATATATATATATATATATATATATATATATATATATATATATATATATATATATTGTAATGAAATGCGTTGGTTTAAACACGTGGTTAAATATTAAAAATTACAACGTTTCGCCACGCTAACACGCAGTTTTTCAAGTAATTAAAAAAAAAAGCTGCGTGTTAGCGTGGCGAAACGTTGTATTTTAATATTTATTACACGTGTTTAAACCCCAAAGATTTTATTACAAACATGTTTACACGTGAAAAGAATAAAGCATTATATATATATATATATATATATATATATATATATATAAAATACATTAAAAATCTATTACCATAGTAATACATTGATTTTTATCATTTGTAAAATGTCAAAATTTCAGTAAACGTTACAATGTAACATAAAATCCATCACCATTCTCTAAAAACTGTTGCACAAAAATGGACAAACACGTCGAGTTGAACAAATTTAAAACAAACCGAGTTGTAAACATTTGTGGTCAACTTCAAAACCACTAATAGCGTACACACACTAGCTGATCGTGCTTTTCGCTATTTACTCAAATACAGTTGCAGTTATGAGTTAGAAAATGAGAACGGAGAAAAGAAAGTGATGCGGTATTGTACCAGCACACTCCAAAGGTAATCCATTCAAAGTTTATTAAGCGAAATGTTGTTCAGTATCTTTTTTAGGTTTCAAATTATGAAGATCATTACTAATTATAACCAATACTACCAAACTCAATTCCCCCAAATAAGAAAATGCATAAAAAAATATTCAAACAATGACGCAATACGTTACAAATTCTGATAAAGAGGGTATTGTCAAAGGGAGAATAAACATTAACAGATATATTAAAACACCAAGATGCTTAAAAAAGAAGCAATCGATGTTAGAAATTAACTTGGGTCGCGACAAACTTTGCCGAAATATTTCTATTGAAAACGATAACAACATTAAACCTTGCAACAATGCTCCAGCCAAGGATCTCCATCAAGAACTGACTAATTTAGTAGACAACAGTGTCAAAGGTCTATGCTACGGTTCCATGTGCAAAGATCAAGATGCAATTGTAAACAACTGTATAGATGACTTTGTAATTTTAAAAACAACATGCAAAGCCAGTTGCAAAACATTTGCGACATGCAACCTAAAACGTGAAAATGGAATCATCTACAAAACCTCTGCGCCACATACTTTCAGAGTTCACTGATAAAGTAAGAGAAATGTTGGGTTACAATATAAACGATAGTGGTAAAAACATTTCAGAAAATGTATGCGAAGTGATATCTACAAGCATGACAAACATAAAAAATTCTGTACATAAATGGACCGAATCAAAATATCGGAAAAGTTGTGTCAACTTAACGATCGACTGAAAACTGAAAATGAAAGCTGTGAAGGTAAATCTAACGAAAAAAAGTTTGGACGAAGCTTTGGAAGAAACATCGAACATTTGTAAAGAGAAATTGCAAGATGCCGTCGAAGAAGCAAAGATATATTAAACGAAACCGTCTCGTACAGTTATAGCTTGAAAGACACCGCTTACGAGGCTGTTGTTAAACAGTATGAAAATTCTAAACAGTACTTTGACGAGCACGCCAACGATGCTTGGGAAAAGATAGTCAAATTCGCCGATGACGTTGATGTAAGAGGAAAAGTTGATCGTGTAAAAGAAGAAGCGGAAATAATCGTAAAGCAATTAAAACGAAAAACTGGTCTTTCAAAAGATAGTTCCGATCGCGATTGCAAAAAAACAAATAAATGAACCTCCACCAAACGTCAAACGTAAATGTAAATAAAAAATAAGACAAAAATATTTTTGACAATTAAATTTTAGAAAAATTACAGTTTCTTTGTGTTTGTCGTATTATTTTACTTAAAAATGGAGTACGCAACATACAGAGTTGAAAATTCTAAAAGGAAAGTCAGAGGGGCAACATGGCCCTGTAAGCCACAGTGAGAATTTATCGGATTCTATCTGCGAGGCAGCTCAGATCTTCAATTAAAATTTGATGAAGTAAAGGAAGAGGTCAAAATCACTTGCACGATACTAAAAAAATGTTGCACACGGTTTTCAAAGACACATACACAATGAACCGAAGCATTTTGTACCACCTACCAAACGAGATAAAATATTTCGAGGATTCGAACAAGCCAAATATTTAACTCATCAATCACTCACTTACAACAAAGAAGAAATAAGATCCGTGTTTGATTACATAATTAAACAAACTCAAACACTTTGCAATGATGGTAAAATTACGAAAGAGCTTCAAATATCGTTAGAAACAAAATTGGAGTGTGTTTATAATAGGGCTGAACGTTACATTACTGATGCGCAAATTAATATTAACGAGTCACTGTGTTTACTACAACAACAATCTATTAATGCCTTAATTGACATAGACATGATATTGAAAAGTGCGTCCGAGCAGTTTGAAAAAAATGAAACATTTCGGTGCTAAGAATAGCCAATTTTCAAAAAATTACCGAACCCGACATAAATGTGGTCCACAAAAAATCATTCAAGATAAAAACATAAAAATACGTTTGAAACTGTAGACTCAAATTAAAAATATAGTCACAAAATTCAATAATAGGTTAGAGGCAAAAAGTATATTATTATTATTTTTATTATTAGGAATGGGGTTAGTGTCATGGAAAGAACCTCCTGCACTGCGACCAGATTAGATCTTTTGTGTCCTACTTTAGTTAGACTTAGGAAAGATCTACGTCTTTGCAAATTCGATCAGATCCTTAGTCGGGAGTTTTAGTAGATCTTCTTCTAAAATGAAGATGAGTTCTAAGTGTTTGTATCTGTTTAGACACAGGGGCGGGCACCTCATAATGATGTGGTCCATGCGGTCCACCTCTTCACCACACTACATGTATGTATCATCATCCACCAGTTTCATCTTTTTCAAGTGATACCTGCAATGGATGTGTTCTGTTAGTACACTACAGTAGTTTTAACTCTCTTTTAGGTAAGTTCAACACTTCCTTTCCCCTATTTTGATTAGGGTTAAGAAATTTATAAGAATGTGTGAGACCTGGCAAATTACCCGAGGTTTTGTTGACTTGTTTGTTAGCCCAGTTGGTAATAACCCCCTGATAATCCCTCTGGCTAAAGCCGTATATAGGAGATGACCCTATACAGGTTTTGCTGCACTTGTTGATCTGTTTCCGCATTGCCTCCTATTTCCACATGTCCTGGCACCCAGACAAGTTCAACTTTGTTCTTGTCCGTCAGTTGATTTAGGGCCTGATGGCAGTCGTGTAGCATGTGTGATCTGAATCTATTACTTTGTAGTGTTTTTAATGCCGCTTGACTGTCCGACATGATGCTTATATGCTGTTTGCATCTGTTTTCGGTGAGGAAATGTTCTGCCACCATGTTGATGGCGTATACTTCCACTTGAAAAATGATAGCGTCAGCACTGAAGAAAATGTGTCTATTATACTTTGGGTCCACTACTCCTACCTCCACACTATTTCCCATTTTGAATCCATCTGTGAACCATTTTGATTGAAACAATATTATTGTGTAAATGTTTGAATTTATCAGATTGGTAAGGTTGCTAAAGTCCGTGTTTGTAAATATCATGGTTGGTTGGTTTGATTTTGCACCTGTCATAAATAAAATTGATAAAATGTCAAACTATTGCTAACACAAGCGGCGAAAGCCCGTGAATATTTGGTTTTGGCGAAATTCAAAGCCGCTTACACTAAAGTGAATGAAGATTTTTAAGAGTGGAAAAGAGAAAATTTGGTGAACGGTGTCGGCGAAAATATGTTGCTTGCGTTTCTTGAAGATTTAGTATTTTGCTATGATTTTTGTTATTTTCTACGTATGACTAATTTATTCTATCCGTAGTCGCAGAAATATTCACCACACACGTTGTGGCCAAAATTATCGATGCTAAGGTCAATGTCAAAAGGAAAAAACTAATGTTAAAATGTTCGATGAAGTAGAAGCATTTGTGAAAAATAAAAATAAAGGTTACATTTCTAAAAAATTAAAGGTCTTGTCCCGAGAACAGCTTAAAAAATTTTTGCGAGATGCTCAAAATGAAACCTTTTTGGTGTATAAAGTAAAAATTTTATTGCGATTCTTCTTTGTGAATTAGATTGTTACATCCGTAATTTTGAAGGTCGAAATTTTGGCGCATGCAAAACGAACGAATTGGTGAACATGCTCTTTTGGATATTGAGGGTCGTAGGTCGGTGATCGTGATCAACGTTTCAAAAATGAAGTATGATGTAAATAGAAAATTTACAATTATTGATGAAGAAGATCTGGGTGCTGCTCGTTTGGCAAAAAAATATTCGGCGTTGCGTCCGCAAGATGTTCTTAGGTTCTTCCTGACTTATCGAAATAAAAAGTGTACTCTTTAACCGGTTGACAAAAATACTTTTAGATTTACTGCAAGTAAAGTTGCTGAATGGTTACGTGTGGATAATTTGAAGGCGTATACAGACCATTGTGGAGGACAAAATCTGTGATTTTGGTGGCTGATGTGGGAACCTCAATGACTACACTGAAGAAGCACGGTGGTTGGAAAAGTTCGTTTGTTGTGGAATGTCATTTGGTTGACAGTATGCTGCAGAAAAATAAGGTAACAAAGATGAAAGCTTGTATGGAGGTAGAGCCATCTGTTACGGTTCCTGGTGTGTCAACGATGGCATTGTATCTAGCACAGTCGTCACAATCTTTGGTGACGGTTTTAGAAAATCGTTTAAAACTGCAACTGATCTGAATGCTCTTAGTAAGGTAATGTCAGTCTCATCGACGAATTGCGAACAAGATTCTTCATCGTTTGTATCTAGTTGTAAGTAGAATTGCAAGTTTTATTTTGGTTCTGAAAAATAGCGTTACAAAATGCAAAGACTTTGTAGTTCATTTCTTGCTTTAATTAAAAATAAAAATATAGCTATTATTAATATGCCATATTTTCCTCGGGACAATATGAGCGTTTCATATTTTCCTCAGAAAATATTAGTGTGTTATGACTTATCGTAACCAAGGCAGTATTGTTCAATATCAGTTCAATCAGAAGAAAATAGAATTAGCCCACCTTTCAGAATAGCGTTACTGAGATTTGAATCTCAATTGAATATCGAATTGTTGATGTTTGCAAACGAAAGAGAGTAGCTAGAACAGGCTACACAACTTTTCTCAACGCTAGCACACATGTAATAACATACTTATTGAGGGTTGAATTTAAGAAGTCTGCTCCCCACAAAAAATTTCGAACTTTTGATGTTTGAACTTTAAAGAGCTGAGTTATCACAAGCTAACACAACTATTCTCAACGCTAGCGCAACTTTGAGTTATTGAGGGTAAATCTAGGAAGCTAGCCCTTAATAACTCCATTATTTAGTGTGTTAGCGTTAATTTTATTTATGCTAGCCTTTACTAGTTTAGCTCTTTAATGTTAAAACGTAAAAATTCAAAATTTTGTCGAAGGAGGGGGGAGGGGAGAGAAACTGTTTTTTATAGATTCAACCTTCAATAACTCAGTTATTAAAGGTGCGCTACAGTTGAACAAAAAGCTCACCTTAGCTCTCTAGATTAAAACCTCAATAACCCTGTTATTAAAGGTGTTGTGACGGTATTTCTTGGCTAACAAGAAAAATTCAAATAAATAAGTAGATAAAAAAGAAATTGGTAATTTTGGAGTCCCAAAATCGATTTGCGTATGCCTGTAGTTTAGACATTGCGGTTGCGTACGTGTTTTTGGTGAATGCTTCAATTTTTGGTGTTTTCTAGGGAGTTTGTAATTTGTGGGTTTCCTACTCAAAAAATTCATTGAACTAGCATTTTGACAAACACGTCGTTGTTTCTGATTTTAACTGGTGACGCAGCAAATTGATTGATTTTCCTAATCCGAAATTTAAAGGATTAGAATGTGTATCTCATATTAGTTGGATAATTTTAGTTATAATAATAAGGATGAGGGGCATATAAGGGAATTAGAACAGAAAAGGAACAAGGTATTGAGTCAGGTATGGGGAAAAGGGTTTTTGGAAAAAATATTGAAAAAAGAAGATGGTTATTTAAGAAGTTGGTAATGAGTGTATTATTGTATGAGGTGGAAATATGAGCATGAGAAAATGGGAAAAGCTGAAGAAGATACAATTAAAATATTGAAATGAACGTTGTGATTGGGAAAAGAAACACCTGATATATAATAGAAGAAGAAATAAAATAGATAAGATTAGGATTTGGACAGGAAAATTGGCAGTGAGATTTGAAGAAAGGATAAGAGACAAGGAAGGAAATGAGATATTAAAAGAATGTTGTGTAAAAAAATGTTTAATCAAATACGGTGAAGAAGACAAGAAACATTATTACGAAAAGGTAGGGTACTCGAGAAAGAAGATAAACAGAAAAGAAGGAGAAGAGAAAATATGTACTAGACGAATGATGAGGAGAGAATATGTTGGATATGTGGCAAAGGGTGGGAGAATATCGAACATTTAAAAAGAAAATTGTGAGGAACTGCAGTCCAAAGAGAGAGAGGGAAGAATACTATTATGATAGAATGGACAATGAATTAAATGGATGAAAAGTGATAAAGAAAAGAGAAAAAATGAGAGCAAAAAAAAAATATGAGGATAAATTGTTTGTATTGTTTGGTTTTTGGGATTAAGAAAAGGAAAAGGAAATTCTATGTATAGAGTGTGGTTTTTATTTTTTTTCTGTGTTTGTTTATGTATATAATTACAAAGAATAAATAAAAGTATACATATTAGTTGGATAAAACAGAAAGAAAATATCCCATTAATATTAAGGGATAAACACTCATCATCTTGTTAACGTCGTAAGTACCGTATCTTGCTATCATTCTACGTTTTTGTGAAAACCATTTACAGCCATTTTCGCTACAGGTTTGCAGACAACCTGTTGGGCAAATGGATAAAATTAACTATTAAATAAAGCAACGATGCCATGAATCCGGATGCTATTTCTATAAATGTTCTGATCTAACAAAATTTTTGTCTGGAGCTCGGTCGTTGTACATCAATTGATATACTCCTTCGCTGTCGAAGACCATACGCAAGATAAGCAGTGATTTTTACATGATCATTTGGGGTAAGCCTAGCTATCTATACCAACTGGTACAGTATTTTTTTATCCATTTCCCTCTCGAAAAAAAACTATTGTTTATCTTTTCTATTCCGAAGACATAACGAAATTTGCCGCACCTATTGAATTCGGGGATTGAAGGGTAATGGGTATTCTCCCGTGCTTTTACACCAGACGATGATATACGTGCTTTTTGTCAACCAGATCCAAATAAATGTAACAAATTATAAAGTTTATGTATATGTTACTGTAAAACCCCGAAGTGCGGTTGGTGTTAGGTTTAACTAGAAAATCCTATGATTTCCCAATATTTATGGTGAAACCCCGAAGTCTATACTAAAACGGGCTTTTACCGTTGGACAGTTGGTTTATCCTAGGATTGATTGACCGATTTGGCAAAAGCCCGAAAAACCTAGTGTAAATTAGGGACTTCGGACTTTTACCAATCTCTCTTGGGAAATGTGCGGATTTGCCAAGGCTCGTTGGTAAATGTAGTGCAGAGCATGTTCAGACAAGTCCTATTCTGTTACCCGCGCGCCTCTCTGTTCACCCGTCACCGTCCTTAGTTGACATTGAGTTTTGATGAAAAGTGCGTCTCTTGACAGTGAGTGTATTATTTATCGTGTCGCAATAAACAATAAAATGTGAAGTGTAAGGACGATAATAATTTCTAAATTACGGACGACAAGTATCGTAAATTGTTGAATGACGTGAAACATACTAAGGCAGTGGAGCGTAAGAAGAGTGTTCATTACAGACGTTTGAAAAGGTATGATATTATGATAGTTGGAAATGAAGAAAAGTTGATTGTACCAATTTTTTCAGAGAAAGATGACGTTGTTCATTACGTTCGTTATGAGGAATTGTTTTTGTCATTCATGACACACACATCAATACTGGCCACGTAGGGCGGACTCGGACTCTTAAGGAAGCTAGTCGAAAATACAAAAATGTAACAACCGAGTGAGTTGTTATTTATCTACGCCTGTGTGAGCCATGTCAAAAAAACAGAAAGTTATGACGAAAGGGTTAGTGGTGAAGCCTATCGTCCACAGTAAAATTAACTCTTGAGCTCAAATTGACTTAATTGAGATGCAATCTAATCCTGACGAAAATTTCAAGTTCATTTTGTCTATCAAGACCAACCTACCATCTCCTTGACATTTTCACTACTTTCCGCGCCCTTGCATTCTACACTCGGATAATGGTCGTGAATTTTGCAATAAAGTGATACAAAGTTTGTCTTACATGTGGGCTGATATTAAGATTGTGCATGGGAAACCGAGGCATAGCCAGTCTCAAAGTTCGGTCGAAAGAGCGAATCAGGACGTTGAGAACATGTTGGAATAGATGGAAGCAAACCAAACGTCCAAGTGGTCTGAGGGGATTCGGTTTATTCAGGCCATGAAAAACATAGCCTACCACGAGGGAATTAAATGTTCTCCCTATGAAGCCATGTTTGGAGTACCAATGAAAATGGGTTAAGCTACCTCGAAACTCCCTCGTGATGTGATTATGAAACTTGCTTCCAAGTAATAGCTTGGGGAAATCCTTGTTGGCACTGATGTATCTGTCCCATCCATGTCTCAACCAGGTGAAGGTCAGACTTCTAACACGAGTGAGGAAATTGCCCCCAAACAGCTGACACAGAACTTCATGATGACTATGAATTTGACGAGCACAGTTCCTTCGATTTTACATCTGCCACACAGAGGAAAATGTGTACGCTCAGGGAAATTCGCAAATCCGCCATGGAAGGACTAGAATCACAAGCAAAAAAAATTAAAAAAATTTTTAAAGAAAAATTTCCCAAACCTGAAGTTGGTCAGAACGTAAGAATCAAAATTCCAGAAGTTGACCGTTCTAAAATCGACCCAAAGAGTATGATAGCTGTAATCCTGAAGAAAGACGATGATTTCTACCAACTTGGAACTTCCTCAGGAAAGTTACACTGTACTCTCTTAAACAATTCCTAATTTGCACCGAGAGCTTCATACATCCTGAGGATGTACCTGATGAAGAGATAAGTCTTCGTACCACGGTTCAGCAACAATCATTGGTCGGCGGCCAGGGTTTCAAAAATGTAATTGTTTCAAGAAGTGTTCTACTAAAAAATGCCTCTGCAAGGCAGCAAACATGAAGTGCAACTCGAAGTGCCACAATTCCTTACCTTGTTGCAACAAGTAATTATTGTAATCATTACAAAGTTCATTTAAAAGTTTACAAAGTGGAAATAAAGTTTACAAAATTAGTACTGTTTACCTTCATTTCAACTTTTACCGCCTCACGCTGGGGAATGTTAAGATTTACCAAAATCAGTTGGTAAAAGTCCGAAACGCGCTCTCTAATTGAAATAACACTAGCTTTTACCAAGCCTCTTGGAAAATCCAAAGATTTACTGGAAAAAGTCCGATTTGAGAGCTAACACTGGGTTTTTACCATAAATATTGGGAAATCCTAGGATTTTCTGGTTAAACCTAACACTTACCGCACTTCGGGGTTTTACAGTAACATATACGTACATAAGTATTTTGGACATACCACATTTTTTCATACCCTAATGTGAAATAATAATAATAATAATAATAAAGTATTAATGAATATTCTATGTTGGTGGGAGTAATTAAATTAAACTCAGGTAGCATTGAATTACACTACGACAAATGAATACATTCAATTTAACACCAAATTATAAAGTTGCATTTAATTGAAGACTAAAAAGTTAATATAGAACATGAAAACATAATAATTAATTTTTAATAGCGTTATTATAATTTAATAATGCGTTATTTAATGAATTAAAATTAAATTAAATCATCAATACAAGTGAGTGGTATTATTAATAAGTGCGCTACAAAGAAAATTACTAACGTTTGAAAACCTCTTTGGTATTGATTTTTGGAGAATATAATTGGTACTTGCCCCGTCTGAAGGATTATGTACTTTATAATATCTTATAAATAGTGTACGACAACAAATATAAAAGATATAATAAGAACTTAATCTTACAAAAGAAAATGTCGTCTATTATTTTTCAAAGAAAGATTTCGTGTCAAACATAATGAAATATTGTTAGAGCTCCAAGATCTTAATCTTTTAATCGTTTCTCCTCATTAGTTTTAATGAGGATGATGATGATATATTTGTAGCGTCTCTAGTGCATACTCCAGATTCATTGCATCTACGTCTTTTCTTTTAAAACGACACTTGAATATTCATTATACTTAAAGTAAAGAATAGATTAATTTATGATTTCAATCTTAAAAGAGAGGCTTCAGCATTTGTATGTAAAATATCAATGAAATTCCAGGTAACGCTTAATATGTTCAAATAATATCAAATAGAATTATGTTTTTCAGCTAACTATATAAACGTATTGTGCATTTTTTTATTTTCGTATAAAACTTTTTAACGTAATGTTTGTGTGTTCAGCTTTTAGAGAATTAATGAACTAATGTTTCATTTTTTCTTGTTTTTTTCAATATTGTTTGTACTGTAATTTATGAATTGTATGAATTATTGTTTGGTTTCACTAATCGTTTGAAATTATATGTTGTTCTATTTATATTATACTATTTTTGTATGTGTAATGATTTTCTAATTTTCTTTGTATTGTAAATGGATATTAATATCTCAGCTTGTGGTGGTGCTATCTCATCTTTATTCTTTAAAAAACGTATTCTGGACCAATCCCAAAACTAGGAAGGAGTATATACGCTTGTTTTGTATTTGTTTTGTTGTTGTCTTAGCGTTAGTTTGACGTACCTAGTTAGTTAGTAAGGTTCATTTATGAAATTTCTTATACCTTGCACCGTCAAGTTGTATAGATATTGATGTATTTGTTACTAAATTGTAAGCGTCATTTGAACTGTCACTTGACGTTAAAAATGTCATTTTAACTGGCTAAGTGTTAAATTGACAGCAGAACGAGTTATAGTAGAGAAATTTTAAATTCGAAAAAATTTGTTGGGTTTTTAACATTTGAATATTTACATTTCTTTGTTTCATACAAATTAAAACAAAATGTGCAATTAAAATGTCCGCTAATGCCAAACATTCTTGAAACGGAAGTAAAATTCTCTCGTTATTGGAGAGTTAATTGTAAAACTTCCGAAAGTGGAAGCCACATTTGCCAAAGTGGAAGCAATGCCTGTTGACTTTTGTTTAGGAAACTTTTTTTGTTTTTATTTTTTTTATTGACTATTTCACTCATAGAATATTTAATATAATATATATAATATAATATTTAATCACATAATAATTAACTGCCAGGATTTTTTAATCACACAATAAACGTCAAAAGTCAATTAATTTTTAAAAATCATAAACGTGTTTTCGTGAAATAGTCTTGATAAATATCATTCAAGTTTAGATTTTGCTGAGAAAAATTTGCTGATTTTGACTCGGGTTCTATAGTTTTTTTTATGACATTGATCAAAAATTCAGTCAGATTGATGTCTTGCGGACTTTCGTAAATAATCGGTACGTTTTTAACTGATAAAATTATGCTCACGACCTTCCCCAATTGCACAGGGTTTCTATTCCCTCGTAAGTTTTAGTGTCAAAATATTTCTGTTCACATCTACAACTATCGTTGCTGCTGCTCGGCGATAGGAGTGATCCGTATACAATTTAGGTTCTTTTAGAATGTTACAGTTTTTTTTGGAATACCACTAATAGTGTGCTGGCCAGCATTGTGAAAATATATTTACCATTTCGGTAAGTTAAAAAACAATTGTAATTGATCTGCTTGACGAGAACGAAGAGTTGCATATTTATTGTACAATTCACAATGTTGAAAACTAAATCCCTCATCTGTGTTCCTAAATCTCCTTACGGTTATATTCTTTCTATTCCGTATAGGGACGATAATATATTTTTCAACATTTTCTACGTCATTCACCTTCAAAGATAGAAGCTCATCACACCGACAAACACCAAAAATTCTAAAAATTGTTACTGCTTTAACAACTAATGGTAATCAGAAGTATCAACAATAATTTTTCAACTTTCTTATTTTCCTTTTACAAAAAGCAATTACCTTATGAAATTTATGCTACACTTATTATTACAAAAACTGATTCTTATTGTGTTACGGTTTATTTGTAAACAAATAAAATCAATATATAGTAGTGCTAGATTACCCCCCGGCAACTTGTATTAGTCGGAAGTGGTCGTGGGTGGATTGAAAATTGTTCACAAAGAAGGCCTTTACACTGCTTGAAAATTTATAAAGAACCACCTAAGATTATGTAATAGAAATATCTAGAGCCCCTAGGTACTCATAGATACAGAAATAGACCGTACGTGCATTCAAATATTTACATTGTGTTAGCGACTACAATTTAATTTACATATATAAAACACATAGACACAACCATAGATTCTCTCAATTAGAATAAATGCAAAATATTGTTATCAAATACTAATAATTCACGAGAGCAAGTTAAAAAACACGAATATAAATTTGAGGCACAAACGCCCCAAATAGGTTAGCGTATTTGACAGTCGAGAACACTAATGAATCCCGGCAAGTGAGTCACACGACAAAATATTGTTCAAAATGTGTTTAACTGCAATTACGACAAGTACCGGACCGTAGCCGATTATTTAAATAAGTTTAAAGCGCACAAAATTAATTGTACTTAAAGGATCCTTTGTGTTTACATAATTATTTAATAAGCGCCCAAAAAAAGTACGTTGTTAAACGCTCAACCACGATACACATACATATGACACGACAAAACTTATAATTGACATGCATAAAAAGTAACTTAATTGTGTAACTAGGAAGTCTTCAGTGTTCGACAGTTAATCGGTAGAGATAACAGTTCTCGTATCTAAATCTAGTATTTGAGTATCCAACAAAGAAAAGGAACAGCTAACATAGACTCCAATGATAACAGTTGCAGGTCGGCACAAAGGATTAGATAAACGGCTTATCTTGAGTGATGGCCTTGAACTGACGATGGCTTCCAGGGAAGCTGATTAACCATTTAATTATAGTTTGTTAAGTTCTGAATTTCCAAATATCCCCTTTGATCGGTTATAATTTTTGGAGTATAACCATCGCTAAACAGCCATTGACCAATTAAAACGAAAGACCCAAAACGCCAAAACGATCAAAAGGTGCTTACAATTAATAGAACCCGTAAAAACAAATATTTTATTAAAACAAAGGAAAGAAAAAAAAGAAAGCTACTTAACTGGAACCGAAATCGAAGATTTATTCCCTAATTAGAATGGGACAATTTTACTTCAATTGCTATTACAAAGCACATGTCCTATTGTTCAACTTTTAGACGGCATTTTCCAAGTACAGCCTTTTACAGATATACGAGTACCAATTCGGAACCGACAACTCGAACAGGTAAGATCTCCCAAACTACCCAATATAAGAATGCATATTTAGACGCATTAGTATAAAAACGGCGGCCTATACTGTAGGGAATAAATTGCTTAATAAATCAAATATTTATAAAATAATACCGTCACAATTCGTTTGCATATTTTTGCATAGTTTTCAAGAAACAATTTAGTATTTACTAACAATAGCCAATAAAAACGACACAAAATTTCAATTGTTTGATAATCAAAAAACTAAAAGAGAAACACTCTTTGTTTCGTTATATGTCAGGTGTCTTAGAATTGACGCTCGTTCTTTACGAATATGAATTGAACGATTAAAACAAATTAAAGTAACAATAACAATTTTGAGTTTTTTTTGATTACTGAGTTATTCATAAAAAAATTAAAATCTAAAACTTCATTGAAAACGTAGTTTGCTTTAAAAAAATAAGTATGCCACTCATGCTATGTTAGAAATGTATTATTGTCAACTTTTGCCATTGATATAACGCCGAAAGAATTATTTTAAATAATAAAAAAAATTTGTTTGTTTGTTTATTTAAATCAAATTTGTATTGTGTTACGGTCAGTTGTTAGGAAAGTATGCTCCTCAATGGAGAGTAGAGTGCGGGTTAGGAAAGTCACGTTATTCTAGAACCTATAGAAAAAAATTAAAAGGTAGGGCGCCAGGTTCGAGTAACGCTGGAGAGAAGAATCTGACCCAGAACCAAAGGTCAGCAACTAACTGTCCGCAGCAGAATATACAAAAAAAGGGGAACAAATCACGAAAGAACTCGACATAAAGTCAGAAAAACCTTCACACAATATTTATTCACCCCAATACACAAACGAATTTGTGATAGTTCACAGCATTAAAAGACACAGATATATTACAAATACACACGAGCTAAAACGGGTAACGTACAGCATTAAACATTCAGGTAACACGAAATTGACTAGAGCTACATAGAATTACAAGTTAAAGTAAAGAGAATTACCCAAATATTTACCACTGCTACGCCACTGTCTCGTATATGCAATTAATATTTCACGTACTGAAGGTACGCCTATGGTGAACTTAACCTAGAATGTGTCGATTTATGGTACTGAGTAACGTTACAGATTACACGAATTTAAGGAAGACGTGTAAGAGAAGTTTTATGACTAATTCAGTCACCGCGTTTAAGTTTAAACGATTGTTCACTTTGGCCTGTCGGGGAACGAGCTCGTACCGAGAAAGTCAATGGAACTAAATGCGTTCGGCTTAATTAAGATTGAGGTTTAAATTCTTACACGACTTATACACCCGTAGGTATTAAATACTCTTATCTCTAACTAGTTAACGTTTCAGGTATATTATGCAAATACACATTCGAGCGACAAATAATCCGCAATAAATTTTCTACGTTCGCGCCTGATAGTTGGTGTCAAGGGGTGACTTCTACTGGAGTGATAGGTCGACTGCAGGTTCACGCGCAATTAAAAAGATATTAAAACCTCTGACCTTCCACGCAGCAGTAGGAGTATTACTCTTGCTCTCAATGGTACTAACGGTTCGGAATGAGCCTCCACCGTGGTCTGCGAATCTGACGGAGTATTCGTGGGTAGCTATTTCGGCACAACGCCTCCAAAAGCCATGAGTAGACCCGCAATAGCCGTACAAGTTGACAAAGGAACAACCGGAAGAGAATATATTCGTAATAGGGAAACATAAACCACTCTCTCTGATGTAAAGCGTCCCCTAGCCTGAAGAATGCAGGACGTGCTTATTGAACAGTTCACGTGGAGCACAACCTTTTAGCAAATTTTAAAAACCACTTTATGCTGTATCGTATGTTTTACCATCGGCCTGATTACCCCTTCAAGCGAGGAAATTTTTAGATGAGGGTATATCTTCTTCCTCGTGAACGGTTGATTCAGAACAAGCTTTCCAAAATCGTTAAAATGCAGCGGACCAATCGTGGACAGTTTCAAGTTATCAACGCCGGAAACCAATACAAAGTAATACCCGCGAAATTGGGTTAAGGAGTGTATACACAGGAGGAGCGTTTACACTTTGAACGTTACAATTGTTATTAAATTTATAGTAATGTTTTCTATTTAAATCAAACGTAAAGTTGAGATGGTCTACATTGTATTTAAAAAATAATTTGATTTATATTTGTGTAAATAAATCCTTTCATTTAATTAAAGTAACATTTAAGTAAAAATTAGATTGTTATTTGTAGCATTCATAAGTACAAAATTGACATTAGGTTTAAAAACTTCTTATAAAGGTGTTTTCGAGTAGACATAACATTGCTTATTGATACAGACGCAGGTGTTAAAAAATGGAAAGTTTAAAATTTGGTGTATGGAAAATGCATTTAAAAGGTTAAAAGGTCAAACAGTGAATGCAGTGGAAAAGAAAAATGACCGATAAAAAACGTACGAGAGTTCAGTGGTGGTAAAAGACAAAGATAGTAGTCAATGATGGAGAGAGAGTCTAATAATCTAGTCAAGAAGAAAGTTTTCAGTAAAATTAACTCTGATAGTCGTAAAATTATTAACAATAGCTCATTCGATTTCGAATGCCATTCTGAGAAAAGCGTTTTTAGGATTTTTTCTGCCGAAGGAAAATTACAATTGTTATTAACAAAATACTAAAAATAATAGCGGTTTAGCACTTGTGGCAATAACTCAAAAATTATAAAAGAAAAAAAAATCTCAAAAATATTCTAAAAAGGAGGAAATTTTTGATAAACAACTTCCTATTCCGAAACTGTAGTTCAATTATTTATAGTTCTAATTTAACGCTAAAAATAATATTGCGCGTACGCGCCCTTTCTAAAGAGAGGACAGCACATGTAAAAATTTTTATTGTATTAAATATTATTTAAAAAAAAATTGAAAAAAATCAGGTGTCATCTAGACACTTGAAAGAATACGTTTTCTCTGGAAGAAAATGTTATCTAAATTTTTCAGAGTTATGCAATTGCTAATTAACTAATTTTTGTCGGACTTTCGTTTTTATTAAAAAACACGATAAATGTTTAAAGAATAGCTTTATAAATTTTTACTTGTCGGAGCCTTTTTTATATATACTGAATAATATTAAATCATAAAGGTTTTATTTTGCTAATAACGATTTTTTAAATTTAAGAAAAAATAAAAAATTAATATAATCTTATTAAAACAGTTTTTTTATATGAAATGGTATTACTGGATTTATCTTTTATTGAGGCATTTAATGATTTTAAAACATTTTTTGAAGCCATTAGTTTATAAATTGTTGATAAATAAATCTACTGGTTTAATATTTTTAAATTTTTTACCATTTTATTTAACTTAATGTTATAATTAACAACAAAACAAAGAGAAAGAAATTTCAATCCCCTTTGTCGAAGTCATCTACTACATCTTCAACCGTTGTTTCTCAAAAACTATTATTAATTTATCTGATCACAAACTTAACTTCGAACAACAATCTGTTTTTTCCAAAGGATTAAATTTTTGCTATCGCACCTGAACATATTATTCAAGATGAAATTATTTATAATGTAGAATCCTCAATTAAAATTCTACTTATTATATTATATTGCTGATCTAATTCGAATCCAGACTACAAAAAATTCTGCAATCATCTAAAGTTTTCAAAGCTAACATTTCCAAGTCAGAAAAAACAACTTTACAAGATCTTAGAAATAACCCTAATATCACTATTGTTCCAGCGGAATAAGGTAACGCTACTGTCACCCTGGATACGGCCACTTATGTTGATAAGTTTAATTCCATGTTATCCGAAGATACTTATAAGCCTTTACCACGTTACCCTACTCTAGGATCGAACGCAAAGTTCTTCTAATCTATCTCTCAAGACTCAACGACGACTTGTCCCTTCTACTTCCAAACCTCCTTCCTCTATATGCTCTTCCTAAAACTTAAAAACAAGGTGTACCTCTTTAATCTATTATTAATACAATTCAATCTCCTACGCCAAATATCTATCAAAAATCCTTAACAAATTTGTAGGTAAAACATCTTCACACATTTTAAACTCTTAACATTTAATTCAACGTTTAGATGATTTGAAAGTAAATCCTGAGAATCTTCTTGTTAGTTTTGACTTTACTTCATTATTTACAAAAAGTCCTGTCAAAGATTTTTTCTCAATTATCGAACAAATATTATCGCAACATGGTAAAGATGTAGGTTTGATACCGTTCATACAAAAGTGTCTTTCGTCCAATTATTTTTAATTCCGCAATAACTTTTACGATCAGGTTTTGAGTACTGCTATGGGATCCTTTTTTGATACGGTCGCCCTTTTTTAGATAAGGTCGCCCTTCTTTAGAAACGTTTCTTGACCATCTCAATAATCATCATACTGACATGAAGTTCACTACAGAAATTGAAGAAAATCATTGTCTCTCTTTTCTTTGACAAACTGGTCACCCAGAAACCCAGCGGCACATTAAGTCATTCGGTGTATCCCAAACCCACTCATACTGACAGATACTTAATTGGCTCTTCACAACATCATCCTTCTCAAAAAAGGTCTGTTGTTGAATCTCTAGCTTTTCAAGCATTTTCTATATGCCAACTTGACAATCTTAATTTGGAATTGCGTCATATAACTAATACTCTATTGCAAACGGTTATAGCAAAAAAGTTATCCAAAATGTCATTAAACGTCACTCCCATCCTCGCCCTCAAAGTTAAAAGGATATTTCTTCTACCACCTCAAAAACCATTCCCGCCTTTCTCCCTTACATTTACAAGGTTACTGATTGAATAGGTAAGTTTCTTCGAAAAAAAAACGACATTAAAACTATTTTTACATCTTCTAACAAAATCTCACAAGTTTAACCTTCCCCTAAGGATAAGTTTCCGATTCTATCTTTTCAATGTGTATATCCTATTTCCTGTTAATGTGGTTTAGTGTATATAAGTAAAACTATTCGCTCTATTAGTACACGTTTCGGAACATCACCGTTCTGTTAGGTTAAAACACGCTTCCAAATCTGCCGTGGCCGAGAATCATTTTGATACTGGTCACAAAATAAATTTTGATAATTCAGCCAAATCTTCTTTTGTTTACAATAGAAAGATCAGGAGTATAGAAACCATTAGGCATCCAAATAATTTCAATCGCGATCGTTTCGAACTTTCACCTTAAGGTTAACGTGACGCAATCTCTTCTTTATATACAGAGGTATTTCCCTAATTACTCAGACTTTTTTAGTCTAAGATTTAGATTGGTAACAAGTTGACTACCTAACTTTCAGTTGTTTACCTTGAACTTTTTTTGGTTTGTTTTAAGTTTCTTTCCCTGATGAAGCCTCTTACGATAGGTGGCAAAAACGTTGGCAACTACGGTTACCTATTCGACATGGTTTAATCCCAGAAAACGTTTTTGTTTCAATAATGACTCCGGTCGTGGAAGCCTCAATTTTTCTTTATAATTTGTTTACGTCCGACATTCCAATGACGCCAACACGACATAGGGGACTTTTTGCGGATGATACTGCAATACTAGCTGTTGATAAAAATCCCAAGGAAGCTTCTAATCTCGTACAAACTCACCTAAATGTATTACAGAAATAGTTACTCATATGGAAAATTCAAATAATTGAAAATAAATCTGAACTCATCGATTTCACCTTAAGAAAACAAAACCAAAAGCATCACGCTGGCCTACTCCTACCGCTGATGGCACAACAACAAAACCGGACCCATAAAAAGAATTTGGTCAGCTGACCTATCCACGGACTAAGAGAAGATGCTATTAATAACAATAATATAAACCTGAAGCTGTAAGATAACAAACTAGCTCATAGAATGTACTTTTTGATTGCTAATAAATAATATAAGTTACGGTTTGTTTTCCGAATGTAGGACGTATGTCGAGAGCCGTCTTAAAACGTGTGTCGCGAGTAATATGTTGCAATGAAAGTTGTATTTGGCGCGCATTTTGCTATTTATCAATTGGTGGAAAATAAAATCCGACAAATTATCTAGACGTACAGCGGACATCTTCTTTTTTGTTTCGTACAGGCTGGTGTTTTAACAAACTTCTTGAAAAATTACAAAATTATTAATGTGGGATTCAAGATTTCCAATTCAAATTGGTGATTAAGTTTAATCCGGCTAAATTCACCGTGAGTACATTTTGTTTCTTTTCTTTCCTGGTTGTATTAATTCTAATTGCTACGTATGCTTTAGCACGTTGAGTTGACCTTATGTTCTCGTTGTGTATTATACTTGGTTAACTCTTGAGGGTGCTGGAGTGGCTGATTAAGAACCTTCCTATCAATTAAAAACAACCCCACGGTGTCGTATTAATTAAGCTGCAGACAACGTCTACAGGTGTTGGTTATGTTTCATAACTTTATCGAGGAAGGCAATAGCCTTCTGTTCTTCTCCGCACACCTCTCCTAAGAGGAATCCTAAGACTGTCTAACTTCCCGAACTGTCAATACCGTCGCTACCAGAACACCTTTATTCTCGGAACTACATCCTACCGATTACTGTTAAGTTTTAGTATTTAAGCCACTTATTGAGTGATAATGCGTTAAGCTTAAGTACATAGGACATAGAACGGCTTGATCTCTAATATTTAAGTAAATTTTTGTTCGGTGTACACTCATGAAATTTAAAACTTGGACACCACAATTTCTGTAAACAAAAGTTTGCACATTGTGAAGCGGGCTTAAGGGTATCATTTACAATTCTAACAGCAGGTAGTCTCAGCAGGGGTTATCTTATAGAAGGACTGTAGAATGAATCATTACACTAAGCACGTTTTAGAAAATAGGTAATTTACGTTGCTTACTTAATTTTTTCTTTAAAGAATATATTTGAAGGTATCGCTAATTAAACACCATAGCTCGATTAATTATCGAATCAAAATTTTGTTTAGGAAATGTTTACAAAATAAAATTCGAAATAATTTTGATTTAAAAACGTCTACAAGCAATAACTTTTAAATTAAATCAAAAACTAAACATGGTTATTTGGGTTGACTGATTATTACTTATTTTAAATAAATCTAACCTACTAATTATTGTAAGTTATTAAAAAAATCATTAAACTCTCTATTCATAATATTTAGTCCTTACAAAATGTATATTTTATGACGTTTCATTTTTTTCTGAAATTAATATAAAAAAGGAGAGTTATGTAACTATAATTAACGACTTAACGTTACGTTAGTAGATTCCATTTACTATTTACACATATTTTCTTGGAACATTCGATAATTAACTATCGGGATATGATGACCCTATACTTCGCAGGTTGTGCGCAACTGGATACAAGCAAATAACTTGGAGCTGTTACCCTGGCCAGCAAAAAGCCCAGATTTTAACATTATCGAAAATGTTTGGGCTCGAATACTTGCTGTTATCCGAAGACAACAAGGGCCAAATTTTATACCAGTAAACCGTAATGCACTAATTGCAGCCATTGATACCGCATGGGAAACGATTAATATTAATTATATTGATACCTTGATAGCGTCAATGAGCAGACGCCTCCAAGAATGTATCAATAATAATGGAGGTCACACCCATTATTGATTTCTTATATTTATTTATATAGTAATACCTTTATTTAAAAAAAAGTTTTCATTTAATTTTAAACTATAACTTGGTATCTTAATTATAATTATGTAATAAATTCTTGTCAAAAAACTAAATATATACGTTGACAATAAGAATTGCCTTAGTTTTTATTTTCACTTTTTATATTAACTACAAAAAAATGAAACGTCATAAAATATACATTTTGTAAGGACTAAATATTATGAATAGAGAGTTTAATGATTTTTTTAATAACTTACAATAATTAGTAGGTTAGATTTATTTAAAAATAAGTAATAATCAGTCAACCCAAATAACCATGTTTAGTTTTTGATTTAATTTAAAAGTTATTGCTTGTAGACGTTTTTTAAATCAAAATTATTTCTAATTTTATTTTGTAAACATTTCCTAAACAAAATTTTGATTCGATAATTAATCGAGCTATGGTGTTTAATTAGCGATACCTTCAAATATATTCTTTAAAGAAAAAATTAAGTAAGCAACGTAAATTACCTATTTTCTAAAACGTGCTTAGTGTAATGATTCATTCTACAGTCCTTCTATAAGATAACCCCTGCTGAGACTACCTGCTGTTAGAATTGTAAATGATACCCTTAAGCCCGCTTCACAATGTGCAAACTTTTGTTTACAGAAATTGTGGTGTCCAAGTTTTAAATTTCATGAGTGTACACTCATAATTGAACGTTTGTTTTAACTACAGCTCAACACGAGCTCGGGCGCTTTACTTAGAGCGGTTGACGCGGACACAAAAGGCCTTTTGGGTTTGCGGGAGGTACTACCTTTTAATCCTAGTATAAGTTTAGTTTAAATCGCCGGTATTAAGTGATATGTGTACGCAGAGCCTTACTAGTCGCCAATCCTCAATTAGAATGATAACTTTAACTCGGGTGTAATTAAAGAATATCTGAAATCCGACACATTAATTGTGAGCTTTATTTAATGTTAGGCGAGGCTGCTGCTAACGCACGTAACTATATGCTACAGTCTCTTTATATCTGTCACATTCTCCTAGTATTTTAAGATTTGTCTGTTTAGCGTATTCAATTTTAAGTAAAACTTGTTGATCTTTTGTTGGTCGGTTTTATTTTTTTTTTCCAGCAGTCTAATTTCTTATAGTTCGTCAGGGACCTCCGCGACTCTCTGACGAAGCCGGATGCCGCTGATCTACCTACCTACTATAAATATTTTATCCTGCACGAACTTAGTGCGGTACATCGAGCCGAATTCCCTTTAGTTTTTTTTAGGTTGTTCCTATAGAACCGTCACGTCTTTTGTTATTTAAAACCACAACCGTCACAATTAAAAAAAAAATTATTATTTTGGAAGCCAAAGTGGGGAACTATTGACATCATACTTGACGTTTGTAAAACATGGGTACTTAAAGTAAAACGAAAATTGATACAATTAATGTGTTATATTTTTTGTTAAAGACTGTATCTATATACTTAGTTAATTTTTTATGACATCAATTGTTTTGCATTGCTTCCTTTACATTGTAAATGCATAACTTTTAACAATTCAAAATTCTAATTAACCTTAAACGTCTGCACTTTATTCATACAAAAATCCGTCAAAAGTGAATTATTAAGTTTCAGCGAGTAAATAATACCATTGTATTATCAATCATCAAAAAGAAACAGACCGCAAACGAATATTATAATTTAAATTGTCATCACACGAATTGTAAGTGAACTAGTACGTGTCGGCAATGGAAGTCTGTAATTTGTATTCGTTATATTCGTTATCACATAATCAGTACCAGCTTTTGTTTTTTAGTGAACAAGGGTTGGTCACTTTACTTGAACACAATGTGACAACCCCTAACTGTCAATTTGAATAATGCAAGTTCGAATTATCACGAAAAACAGTTTGCGTGTGGAATTAGACAAAAGGTACGAGATTAAATAAAACTTTTAGAAATCGGCGCGTCATCGTGCAACATAGCTTTTATTTTGTCGAATCTTAAAATTAATTGGGTTTTTCTTAGCCGTAATTTCAGGTATCACTAATTACAACCAGCTTATAATTCTCAACGACACGTAATTACGGTAATGTTTGGTTGCAAACGCGACATAAAGGCGACGTCGAATGTTTCTAAAGTATTGGACTCCGTTATTAATGAGCAAACGTAAACTCAACAATTTATTTCAACGTAAACATGTTCAAAATTTACCGTATATCAATGTATTGATTAGGTATATTAACTCTATTGATGATTAAATATGCGCGTTTGTATTAAAAACGACCACAAAACGTAGGTAATATAAAGGAAACTAATTTACGAGTACAACGTAACCAATACATTTCCCAAACATAATTAGGTAGTTCATTACGTCCTCCCTTCCTACGGTTAAAAACGTAATCGTCAAATACAAAAAGTTAAAAATTTTTTTTTTCAAAACGTAACACAAGCACGTTACGTTTACTTGCTAGTCCTTTCATCGCAAAGAAGGGCCGCCACTACAAAGTGTTATGAGATTGCAAACGTGAGTCGACAACAAAAGGCTTTGAATGTATTTGAGGCAGAAACATGCGACAAGGTTGTTCTTTTGTTCCAAATATAAATATGTATGGGAATTGAAGTAGAAAGCACAAAAAAGAACTGCTTTATAAATAAATTCTTCATTACAGTTTCCTTATCAAAAATTCCAACAAACATAAAAGATATGGTAGACTTCTTTAATTATGTATTTAACAAATTTAGATAGAATAAAGCTGTCCTGTGCTCATTCATCTTATTCCATGTAAATCCCGTTTAATGTAGTGACTTCGCCATTGAATGAATCCATTGATTTTGTATCAATACCCAAATTATTCCTGATTCGCGTGCAAATTAATTCTGTCGATAAGGATATTTTGACGTTGATTATTCTATAAAAAGTGTTGAGTACTGGTCGTTTAGTAACAACGATTAGAGCTAAATGCAGATGGGTCGTCAAAGATTCATGCTAATATAAAAGTGAGCTCTCATCAGATTTACTTCACGGTCAGTACAAAGTGTTAAAGCGCACATTAACTTTGAGATAATAATTAATAAGTTAGTACATATTTAAATAAGATTTTTAAAAAATTTTAATGAGTAAAACATCCGACTTTTTAGTGCCGGGGTTATTTAACTAACGAAAGACAAAGAGATTCAAAAGGAATTATAATTGTAGTCACTAAAAGGACAAAGGGAATAATATAATGAGCAATACCGCACACGGCATCATAATATTATTTTAAAGAGCGGTGTTGTTTGAACTTACTGAAATAACAAGCAAATACAATGATAAGAAGTAATTAGACTGGTTTTATTGCATTACGGAATAATAATGTCAAATTTATTTAATCAATTTTGTAGTAAAATTCCATTCAAAGAAATCAATGTAGTATATTACCATATAGGATCGCAAAGTGCATCAAATGGAATGAGAAAAAGAAAATTGAGATCCGGAAGATCAAACTTTTTTATTTTTCAAAATCTGTTTATGGCACTTTCTAATCGAATGTCGTATACTTTTTTATGCTACCGATTTGCTTAAGAATTTCTCTAAAATTAATTAAATACTACTGCAAAAATGTACACGAATCTGCAATTACAGTTATCCTTGGCTTGTGCCTCTACCCTAAATCCATTAGTAATTGTTTTTTCACAAAAATCAATAATTTTTTTCATTTGAGTTCGTCTTTCATAAGAAATATAAAGAAGTACAGTCCAATTGTGCGAGAAGCCATAGTGAAATAATAGGTATACTAAATAATAGTAGTATTTTTTTTAAATTAAAAAAAAAGTGATTACATGTGTGGCAACAAAAATTTTTAAATGTTAAAAATTTCATTTTTAATCAAACTTTTGATACCTTAACGCAAAGGCCCGACTCGAGTAATTCTGACTCCTGAGGCATTATTTGCGAAAATAAATGCCCATCATGAGTCTTATAGCTGGCATTACTTACGGTGAATACTCCATTTCTAGTGTTTAAAAATTTAGTTCAAAACACAGGGTCATCTAACACGCTTATATGGATTAATAAACATTCATGCATTGACTTCTAAAAAAAACAATAAAAAAAAATGTTAAATTATTCTATAATTTTAACATTGACAAATTTTTTCCTGCTGCACCGACAACTATTTTAATCATCTTATTGTTAACTATGTATATTTTCTAAGAAACACTTCCAGCATTATCAGCATAAAACTGTCATTGCTTTGTACGGCTAGAAGTTTGGTTTTGGCAAACGTTAAAAACTGTAAAGGAATCTTTTTACAGTAAGAAAAATTTATAAACCACGTTTTTACAATTAATTAAATAAAATTCAAAAATATTTATTGTTTTATAAATTATATATATATTGTGGAATATTTTAAATTAATTTAATAAAAATAGTACCGTATTTAACACTATTATTTTCACAATTTAAAATTAATGGGGCAACCGCTCCAATAGATTATATTAATTTCTGAAAGGTCTGCTGCTCGAAAGGTAGAGGTTGAATTATTTTTAAACATTTTAAAACTAAACGGATCTGGATTTAAATTAAAACGATTTAAGTAGTTAAAATGTGTAAAGTTCTTAACAAACCTGAAATAGATGGAACCAAATAAAAAATAGGGGTTGCTATTTAAAATAACGAAGTTATTGGTTACTTCTGGTATTACCGCAAATACAACATACTCGTATTTGTTAATGTTTTCATAATAAAAACCCATATTTTATTAAACTTCTTTATAGAAGTTCATGATAAAATTATTACTTCATATTTTGAAAAAACAATTATATAAACTAGAGTTCCCAGAATAATTGTTTCGAGAACATTCAATTATTTTTTAGATTGTCATCTTTCATATATAAAGCGTCATTACAAATTTAAGAATCAGTTCGAAAATATTATTCGTCATGTTAAGTTGAAATAAATTAAGCGAGTGTAACAGTTGATGTGTATTTATACAAATTATTATAACCGTTTGTATAAAATAAATATAAGTGTAACTCGATCCGCTGTGTTTATTAATCTTGCGCTTCTAACTGCAATTACAAAAACCAACAAAACAAACTGTGTTTTTTAAATACAGTAAAGTATGATATACGAAACGTGGAAAACTTTGAATTGAAACGTTTTTGTGCTGTGGACGATAGGTTTAAACGTAGAAATTTCAGAAAATTTTCCTGCAATCTATGTTAAAAATAAAAATTACAATCAGCCTGTGTTCACCTGAAATTGTTGTATACGATATTTGGCTTTTAAAAACGTTAGATAAATGTGACTATTCTATTAAGAACTAATCAGAATGTACACTCGATCTATACCTCTCGTATAAACAAGAATTTTTAATCATATCGTTGACAACTACTGAAAATTGCACTTCGCTTCTGTACAAGTTACCATCAATCGGTAATATGAACTAAACATGTGGTCATCTAACACGCTTATATGGATTAATAAATTTATAAAACATTCATGCGTTGACTTCTAAATAAAACAATAAAAAAAATGTTAAGTTATTCTATAATTTTAACATTGACAAATTTTTCCTGCTGCACCGACAACTACTTTAATCATCTTATTATATATATTTTTAAGAAACACTTCTCAGCATAAAACTCTCATTGCTTTGTACGCTAGAAGTTCGGTTTTGGCAAACGTTAAAAACTGTAAAAGGAATCTTTTTTACAAGTAAGAAAAATTTATAAACCACGTTTTTACAATTAATTAAATAAATTCAAAAATATTTATTGTTTTATAAAATACGTATGCGTATATCGTGGAATATTTTAAATTATTTTAATATAAGTAGTACCTTATTTAACACTATTATTTTAACAATTATTAATGGGGCAACCGCTCCAATAGATTATATTAACTACTGAAAGGTCTGCTGCTCGAAAGGTAGAGGTTGAATTATTTTTAAACATTTTAAAACTAAACGGATCTGGATTTAAATTAAAACGATTTAAGTAGCTAAAATGTGTAAAGTTCTTAACAAACCTGAATTAGCTGGAACCAAATAAAAAATAGGGGTTGCTATTTAAAATAACGAAGTTATTGGTTACTTCTGGTATTACCGCAAATACAACATACTCGTATTTGTTAATGTTTTCATAATAAAAACCCATATTTTATTAAACTTCTTTATAGAAGTTCATGATAAAATTATTACCTCATATTTTGAAAAAACAATTATATAAACTAGAGTTCCCAGAATAATTGTTTCGAGAACATTCAATTATTTTTTAGATTGTCATCTTTCATATATAAAGCGTCATCACAAATTTAAGAATCAGTTCGAAAATATTATTCGTCATGTTAAGTTGAAATAAATTAAGCAAGTGTAACAGTTGATGTGTATTTATACAAATTATTGTAACCGTTTGTATAAAATAAATATAAGTGTAACTCGGTCTGCTGTGTTTATTAATCTTGCGCTTCTAACTGCAATTACAAAAACCAACAAAACAAACTGTGTTTTTTAAATACAGTAAAGTATGACTTTACGAAACGTGGAAAACTTTGAATTGAAACATTTTCTGTGCTGTGAACGAGAGGTTTAAACGTAGAAACTTCAGAAAATTTTCCTGCAATCTATGTTAAAAATAAAAATTACAATCAGCCTGTGTTCACCTGAAATTGTTATATACGATATTTGGCCTTTAAAAACGTTAGATAAATGTGACTATTCTATTAAGAACCAATCAGAATGTACACTCGATTTTTACCTCTCGTATAAATAAGAATTTTTAATCATATCGTTGACAACTACTGAAAATTGCACTCGCTTTTGTACAAGTTACCATCAATCGGTAATATGAACTAAACATGTGGTCATCTAACACGCTTATATGGATTAATAAATTTACAAAAACATTCATGCATTGACTTCTAAATAAAACAATAAAAAAAATGTTAAGTTATTCTATTATTTTAACATTGACAAATTTTTCCTGCTGCACCGACAACTATTTTAATCATCTTATTGTTAACTATGTATATTTTTTAAGAAACATTTTTCAGCATAAAACTGTCATTGCTTTGTACGGCTAGAAGTTCAGTTTTGGCAAACGTTAAAAATTGTAAAAGGAATCTTTATTACAAGTAAGAAAAATTTATAAACCACGTTTTTACAATTAATTAAATAAATTCAAAAATATTTATTGTTTTATAAATTACGTATGCGTATATCGTGGAATATTTTAAATTATTTTAATAAAAGTAGTACCTTATTTAACACTATTACTTTCACAATTTAATATTAATGGGGCAACCGCTCCAATAGATTATATTAATTTCTGAAAGGTCTGCTGCTCGAAATGTAGAGGTTGAATTATTTTTAAACATATTAAAACTAAACGGATCTGGATTTAAATTAAAACGATTTAAGTTGTTAAAATGTGTAAAGTTCTTAACAAACAAAAATAGGAGTTGCTATTTAAAATAACAAAGTTATTGGTTACTTCTGGTATTACCTCAAATGCAACATACTCGTATTTGTTAATGTTTTCATAATAAAAACCCATATTTTATTAAACTTTTTATAGAAGTTCATGATAAAATTATTACCGCATATTTTGAAAAACAATTATATAAACAAAAATTTTAAATGAATGTTTAAAATTCAACAGAAACAGTTTTAAAAATTGATTTTAAATAACTGTTTTAATAATTAATTTAAAAAACGGTTTTAAAAATTGATTTTAAAAACCGATTGCAAAAATCGAATTTAACAACCAATTATAAAAATCGATTATAAAACTAATTTTAGAAATCTATTATAAAAACGGTTTTATACAACGATTTAAAAAAACCGATTTAACAACGATTTTCGAGAAGTAACGGTTAATCGAGTTTTCTAAAACGATTAATCGGTTTTCGTTTTCGACAGTTTTTTTACATACAAATGAACTACGGTTAACATGGTCTATTCTGAAGTTTCAATTTTTAATAATGCGTGTGAGTAATTCGAATGGTATTTGCCCAATGACTAGAGTAATATTAGCCTCCAATGCCTCAATCGTAGCGGGCTTATCCATGTATACTTTAAGGTTTACGTGGTTTCAAAGGAAAAAGTTAGGAGGTGTTATGTTACATGAGCTAGCCGGACAATTCGCTGGTCCAAAGCGTGAAATGATCTGTTCACGAAATCGTTCTTGCAGTAAAACCATGGGCTGTATCAACCAATTTTCTGAAGCTCACGGGCTTCAATTTTAGGTATCAAATAGTCTGTTATTCATGCGCGATAACAATCACCATTCACACTAATATTTCGTTCGGCCTCTGATTTGAAATATGAATCGATTTTTCGCAGGTTGTAGGCGCTGTCTCGGACTAAGTCTTTCCATATTAAAATGTCAAACACTACTAAAGAAGAATTCCACTACAGTTGACCGGACGTATGCGCAATCTGCAACTAAATCGTCAACAAAAAAGTACCTCTAAATGAATCACCCGCTAGAAGAAGCATTTAAGAAGAGATGGGGATGCTCTAATACCAATAAAATTCAAAGGATAATATGAGCGAGCGTGTAAAAATTTTATGAAGTAGGTCAATTAAAAAACGCAGTTATTGGCGAGAAGATTGAACTTACTTTGTACAAAGAAATAACAAGCTGAAATCTCTTAGAAGTATTTGGTCCAAATATTCTGTGCAAAAAAAAGCATGATCAACTTGAACAAAAAAATTAATATTTCTTCAATCCCGAAATTAATCGCTTTCTTGAATCAGAAAAACGTTTGACGTCGTGTTGTCCAAGAAAATCTAGAGTGTTCAACAGAAAAGATAGTGAAATTTTAGAAGAAATATATTTACTAATGAAGGTAAGGTAAACAATAATTTTTTTTAACGACAATATCTAAATCACATCGATCTTTTTATGATAGTAGAAATATCAGGGGCAAGGAAATAAGCTAACAACTAAGTATTTGTCATGCTTCATGGTCATGATTTTTGTTGGGATATTGTCGAGGAAAATGCTTAAATCACTGATATACCGATTCTTTTTGTGAATATTTATGAAACTGCTGTTGAAATTCAATCAGATAGCAGTAAAAGTGTTACACAACTTCTTCCAATTAGTTTCAATTATTCTGTTAATTATAATTTTAACATTGTTATTAATAAATTGTCTAATATAATCATATTTTAAATATTTTTTATTAAAACCTTTGTTATTCAGAATAAGTGTCATCCGAGAAACATTTTCTAACAGTTCTATAATTAGTATGGTAAATAGACAAAATCAGTTAGGTGCCCCAAAAACGTATTAAAAATTGCATTTTATTGCTTCGGTTATTTCGTAGTTTAAGTTTAGCTTTTGTTGCAGATTAGACGAGAGCTCTCGGCCGTCATGTACGGATGACAACAATTTATCGGTTAATTTCATCCATACCTTCCAAGTCTACATCTTCTTCTCATCGAACCTCAGAAGGTTGTGAGAGAGGCATAGTGTCAAGAGGGACATGTTTTTTTTTTTGAGTGGAATAAAATTGTTGTTTAGAGACAAATCTAAATTTTATTTGTGGACAAATTTATTTACTTGTTTATTTGTATGGTACATTTTAATATTGTATTGTGATAATAGTGTTATGTATAGTGCCCCAGAAGATCAGTATAAACCTGTATAATGTGGTGTGCAATTGTGGATTGGTTCGTCTTGACAAAGCATTTGCTTCAAGGTTTAGGAAAACCACTAAAATCTAAACATGTCAACTCTTACTCATCTTAGTATTCATACGTAATAATATTAATTAAGTCTGTAAACGTTAAAAAAATGCTGAATGATGGTCGTAGAAAGGTACGGCGAGTGACGATTCAATTGAACGCGACCAATAAGACGCGCAGCAATTGAACGCTGTCAATTGGGTGCACGATAATCGGACGCGTGCAACAATTGAACCCGCGAAAATTGGACGCGGCGACAAATAAACGCGCAACATTTAGATCTCCAATTGTTGCACGCGTCCAATTTTTACGCGTCTAATTGACCTCGTCCAATTGACGAGAATCCAATTGACCGCGTCCAAGAGAAGTATAATTGGTAAAATGACATCGAGGGGAACAAAACAATCTCCAGTTCACCGAAAAAAGTCAGAACCACAACAGCTGGTATAATGATTTCCGGAAAATCACTTTTTCTGTTCAAATCCATAGACATTGCACGCCTATAATTACGTCAATGGTGTTTTAGAACCAAATGCTAGTGTTGTTCATCTAGACGTCACCAAGTAGCATTTTCCAACAGGATAGTGCAAATGCAAGATTCTTGCAGCAAGCACAGTTGCAGTTTGCTCTGGTCCGCAAGGTCATCTGACTTATTACCGATCGAACACGTGTGAAACATAATTGGTCAACGTCTTCAACAGTTGTGGACACCTTCTGATAAAATCAGCTTAATTTTCCGTGGTATGAGATGCTACAGGTTCACATAGATAACTGATTCAAAGAATTATAAGTTTAGCCAATCATTTATAGTAACAATTACGGAACATAGCTTCTTTTTTGAAACCCCAACAAAAAATAAAAATGAAAAGTTGTCTGTCAGTAATTTATCTTTATTGTTCCACTGTTTGTGACAGTTTGTTAAAACAAGCTTTTTCTAGTATTACTAAAATGTACCGTTCTTCTATCCTCTATCTAACGTTACAATTGTCACACTGGCATGTTATCTTGTATATACCCTCAGTTCTGGTTCTTGCTATCTGATCCTTTCTTGTATAAATAAATATGATGAAAATAGCTAACATCAAAAAATTATTAACCGTTCTTCTTTAGTAATTTTATGGATTTAAAAAAACGGTGCTTAAATGTACCTTCACCTTGCAGACAAGACAATAATTGAGCATATGTTATAACTACTGCCGATGTTTCTGTTATGCTAATTTTAAGTTGGTACATTGTCTCATCGTGGCGTTTATTAAAGGTAGACTTCCACAAGATAAAATGTAAAATATTTAATTTGAAGAACTTGCTGGATAAGGGTTTTGTTTCACCAATTTGTATCAAAAATTACGAAAATTAAATTCAAATATTGCCAAAACTATTCTAGCGGAATGAGCAGGACAGGCATCCGTGTTGGTACAAAATCCTGTTTTCCAAGCACTAGATTATGTGCAATACCAATTTTGTTTTGAAACAAATCAAAGTCTTTTCGGTCTATTGATAAAAATAATATAGGGAATATAAACTCCTTCCCTAAACTTTTTTAAATCCTCAATAGTTTTTCGTGAAACTTGGACTCACCGTTTGTATCTTCTTATTTCACGCGTTAAGTTGCCTAAAAACGTTTCATTACTTTTGAAATGTAGAAACTACTACAATATGTACATTAATTTCTATTGTAGGATTCATCTTAGCAATGAAACACAAACAAATCGTAATTTCAAATACAGTAAAGCAAATAAAAATTTTTATAATTCATGTAATAAACTTAAAATACTATCAAACTCCGCTCAGAAAACTCTAACCGAGCGTGAGATGAACTTTCTAAAAAGACTATATTTTTATATTTAAAAACAAAGTCACGTTAATTTTTCTTCCTTGTAGGTGGAGGTCGTAACAAAAATAACGATCTAACTGACACCTAAATGAAGGCGTTTCCCCCAAACTTGTGAAGACTTTGCCGATGCTAATTTATTGTAATTCATAAAACCGTGTGAGTTACCCAATTTAAAATAAACATCAAGTTAATTATGTCAATTAAAATTAAAAACTAAATAAATTATTAATAACTACTGTTTTCTTCATCAGGTTCTCATTAGAGAATGGAAGAAGTTTTGTCATACTTAGTTACTAACAAATTACGACAATACTTGTCCCAACTCTAATAAACGCCTGATGTAGGAAATAGTAGTAATTAATTAACGACTAAACAAGAATGTTCAATTAATTTAGTTTAATTTTTAAACCAATAATCACCCTAATGTTTGCAGATAATTGCATGATTTTATGTAAAACGACGTGTTTTTTACTCCACATCTTATAAATAAGACGGGTAGTTAAGCGACGGTTCCCAAACTAAAAATTTTAACACCATTTTTTACTGTTTCCGACAAAGTATAGTTAGTACAGTATACTGAAGCAAAAAAAATTTCTGACCGACGGCTGGCCGGTTGTCCGTCAGTACATAAACAGTAAGGTATCAAAAAAACTACCCGTACAATTTTAATGAAACTTTACACAGATCTGGTTAGATTTTGTGCGTAATCTATTAACCCAAAATGGCCGTTAACCTACATAAATTTTAACAATCTTGGAATATTTTCAAAAATATTTATTGTACACATTGTTTTTTCTTTAATAAACGTTAATTATAATTTAATTATTCCAAACTCTTGTATAAACTATTTTTTAATCAGATTAGTAATTACTGAGATATGACTATCACGTGATCTTAATTGTTGACAATATTTTCTCCAATATTAATTATACAAGAAAAATATTGTTTTATAACTTTTATTTAAACATTTTTTGTAAATTTAATTTTTATCTTCTTTTTTTCAATTTTTTTTCAGTTTGTCTTAAAAAATAAATTTTGTGGAAAACCTTTTTTAACGCTGTTAGACATTTATTTTATATTTGGAGAAAAATGTTGTATTGCCCAATAATTTTGATACTCTCTTCATCATCATCATCAACAATCAGCTTCCGTTCGTCCACTGCTAGACATAAGCCTCCCGTGACTGCTTCCACATCTTTTTGTCTTGGGTCTTTTGCATCCAGTTTGTATGGATTTGTTTCAAATCGTCGGACCATCAAGTTAGTGGCCGTCCCTTATTTCGGTGCGCGTCCTGCCTGGGCCTCCACTCTACGATTCGCTTGGTCCATCTGTCATCACACATTCTCGCAACGTGTCCCGCCCAATTCCACTTTAAGACTGCGATTCTCTCTATCGCGTCGATTACTTCGGTTCTTCTACGTAACTCAATGTTTGTAATGTGGTCTCTACGTGTTAATCCAAGCATTGATCTTTCCATTGCGCGCTGTGTCACTCTGATTTTTACACAGCCTTTTTGGTTAGTGTGAAGGTTTTGGCGCCGTAGGTTAGAACAGGAAAGACACATTGATTGAAAACTGTTCTTTTCAAACATACAGAAATATTCGACTTGAAGACATGCTTCAGGTTTCCAAATGCGGCCCATGTCAGTCCTATTCGTCTAACTAGCTCGTGCGTTTGATTGTTTTATTCAGACAAATTTCATGGTCAAGGTATTTGTAAGAAGTAGTTTCCTCGATCTGGATACCGTCTATGTGTATACCTCTACTGAGTACAAGGTTAGTCATCAGCTGGGTTTTGACACGTTAATTTTAATCCCACTTTTACGGGAAGCAGAATTAAACCTTTGTATTATCGTTACAGCATGTTCGAAACGGCCTGTTATCAGCACTATGTCATCTGCGAACCTTAACTCTCTTACAAGTTTGTTAATATCAAAACAATATGAGTTCTGCGTAGAACTTTTGTTTTATTAATACTAATATTTTTCAAAATTGATAAATGGGTTTAAATTTAGACCTAGTGAAAATTGCATTATTTCGTATGCGTATGCTTGGGTATACTTTGGGAAAAAATTGAGATGTATTTAATAACGATTGTTATTATTTGGTTAGTAGTTTGCTGTAACATATTAGACAACTAAAATTACGTAAGATGTTTCATGTAACGTACCAAATACGTTCTAATGGAAGGCCCAACACTTTTGGGAAAACCAAAGTTAACAATTATAGTATATTTTCTGTAACACGTTTAGGTACAAGTTTTTTTTTATATTAAACTGCTAAAAACTATACTATCTGTTATATCGCAAAATGCTTATTATCTTTTTACCAGACATCAACCTACCCGGTCTATAAAGTGCACATTATTTAAAGCATTGCTTCCGTCAGTAGATTCCTGTGTTTATAGTTTCTGCGGGTATTGCAGTAGAAAAGTTTATTTTTTAAATAAATAAACAAAAATTATGTTTAAACAAGAAATAAAATTTGGATTGACAGTTTACATTTAAATAAGAAGTAAAATTAAATTTAATTTGTAGTTAAAAGTTTTCTGAAAAGCCAATCTATATTTTATGAACCATAATTAATTAATACTAATCGAAGAATTTAATTTGTACATAAAAGATTAATTAAGTGCAACAAAATTATTTTCCGTGATAAAAATAACTGTGTGTGAAAAACAACGAAACAGTTTAAATGCTTCAAGGTTAAAGAGTGAGACGAGATAATTTTAATATAGAAGTAGAAGTAAGAAACAAAAAATAAAAACCAACATTCGAAGTGAGGAAAGTGAAAGAAGGGTAATTTAAGTACCAGCGCAAAAAAAGGATTCGTACTTCAAGAATCGAAGAAGCAACACGCATTGAGTTTGAAATTCAACTCAAAACCATTAACAGTTAAATAAAATAAAATATTCTATTTCTTCGACAATGATAATTAAAAGGTGTTACAACAAGTAATTACTAAACCTGTACAACAAAATTAATTGGTGCATCTAACGATTAGAAAACAATAAAGATTGACACGCATTGTTGAATTTAACACCGATACGCGGTAGGTTTAAAGAACTTATTTCTTTTTGTTATATTTCAATTGAACTCTTTATGCATGCGTCGTATGATAAATAAAATCAATTTGTAAAAAGTTTTGTAAAAGATACTTTTGTACAAAATTAATTAAATTCCATGTGTATAACTAATTCTATTATTTGGAAACGGACTCATTAACCTGAGATTACAAATTGAATAAACAAGATGTCTCACAGCGAAAACATATTTTTTTATATGCGAAGTTGGTAATCCATAGCAGTATGTCAAGTGATTATTTACTAGTCTATTTTAATATTTATACATAAGTAACTTTCTTAAATAAGCTATTTAGACAGTATTTTTTTGTGAATTTACTTTATTTTACCATTTACCTACGTTTAGACAATAATTTTTGTCTTCCTCAAGGTTTCAGTTAAAAATTACATTAAAACTAGAGCCTTGACCCATTTACGGCCAAGCATTAAACGAGACATAAACTTTGAAACTTATTTATTAACATTAAATAAGACATATTTAAAAAGTTTTATTAAAAAAAAATTTATTCTATGAAACAAGTGATGGTGCGTATACGCACCATTGGCCAAATCTATGAATCTTGTTTGAATCATTGGTGATATGCCTCAAAACAGTCTGTATGAAGATAAACATTACACTTTGCACAAATATAAATAGTGTGACTTTTACATTGCTTACAACGTATTCTGGCTCTATTTTTATCTTTTGTTATTATGTGGCCAATTCTATCAAAGCGAACTTTATTAGCAACCGAAACTCCGACAGTCCTATCAATTTGGGTTGTGATATTTTCTGATTTAATCAAACGTGGTGCTATATAAGATTTAAAGTCCAACTGTGACATTTTTGAAGTGTTTGCTAATCTGAATATTTTCTAGGCGTTAACGATGACGCTATCTATTAGATTGACAAACAGCGGCTTTTTGCCTCCCACGTTTATTCTATAGTTTGATATTTCATTATCATGAAGGTCTACTCTTTCCATATACTTATTATACTGACAAATCACATTTGGTTGAGAAATAAAAACATCTTTATGTTCTTTTCGATTATATCTTTTTGCATTAGACAAAGGTTCAAGTGTTAAATTGTTACTAATCACGTAACTATTGAGTTGTCATTCTATCTGGTCAATGATATAAGATATTTCATCAAAAGCGGAATCATAAAATCCTCTTCCTTTTTTGACATAACTTTTACGTTATCTAGAGGACGTTTATTAGTACGATTGTCCCTAATAGTGCCAGTAGCATAGAAACCTTTATTGCTTAAAGCCATAAATAATTTATATGAAGACAAAAATGGTCGAAGAAAATACAATAATTTTTAGGCTTTTTGACAACGGATAATAAATCTAAAACCACTTGTCCTCCTAGACCTAATTCAAATTTTTCTTTGAATGCATTTGCTTCTCCATATGGTATAAAATGAAACAAACATCCGTCAGACAAAGTAAGAAACAAAATTTTGAAACCAAATCTGACCGGTTTGCCTTTGATAAACATTTTGCAGAAATGTCTACCAAAATAGAGCACTATTTTACTCATCGATGGAGAGATTAAAATCAAATATGCCAAATTGCATGTTTTTTTTTGTTTAATATCTCAAAAATCGGTTTGAGTTTGGCAAATTTATCATTTTTATCCAATTTAGAGTTATCGGCCAAATGGAATTTTTTTTTATTTATAAATTTAATCCGACTTATGCAGTTACGAACAATGCTTAAAGCCTTTGTCTTCCTGCGTGGACTAATACAAATCACTTTGTGGCAGAGTATGGTACCCTAACAGTATCAATATTCCTAGGAAACGCTTCAGATAAGCAACATCAAATTGAAAATCATGACGGTTGTTGTCATGAGCGTATTTCATACAAAAAGTTTAAAGTATTGATGTCAAAAAAAAAAAAAAAAAAAAATATAATATTTATTTAAAAAAAAAAAAAAAAAAAAAAATATAAAAAAAAATTAATTTAATAATTTTTTTAAAATTTTTTTTTTTTTTAAAAATTTTAATTTTTAAATAATTTTTTATTTTTATTTTTTTTTTTTTTTTTTTTTTTTTTTTTTTTTTTTTTTTTTTTTTTTTTTTTTTTTTTTTTTTTTTTTTTTTTTTTTTTTTTTTTTTTTTTTTTTTTTTTTTTTTTTTTTTTTTTTTTTTAAATTTCAGTATCAATAATAAGTGAAATATGGTCCATAGAGGGTTTTATCTGCTAAGTTTTTTACTATGTTTTCGTCATCGTACTTTACCTGTTGGCGGCAAATTCTCGTAGGTAGTTACTCCTTTTCTTTATATTAGATGCGGAGTTGTTATATTTTTGTTGAATTTTTACTTTTTCGATGCAAATGTTTCCTCGTCAGAATCGTCAAAATGATGAAGTACATTATTCGCGTGTATTTCAAAAGAACCTGCAATCTCTGTTTGATTGGGGAGATGTTCTTCGTTTAGCACTTCATCGTCTATATTTTCTTCACCCATGACCTGATCTACTTCCGGAGGAATGTACACAGCATCAATAGTATCTAAAAGTATTTACTATAATGATATATGTATAATATTGCAGCAGATATATAACAGAATCCTGAGCATTCCTCTAGTCTTCTATTTCTTTCACTACCTTCTCCAAAGCTGTTTCTAGTTCTTTTGTGTAAGATATTTATTGATACATTGCTCACTAATATTTTAAACTACCACAAAAATATAAATTAATTTCTTAACGCACGTGTATCTAACAATTGAATGAAATCAAATACTCTTTGCTAATATAACCGCTAACCCTATGAGTAATATGCAGGTGTTCATTTTTGGAGATGTCAACTACATACATCAGGGCAATGGTGCGTATGTGTACCATCTACTTTTGTCATTATTTTTATTTAGTGAAATAGCGATATTATTATTTACTGTAGGTGGAATGTTTTCATATAACATTTTGTTACATTGATAATTCGCATAGATAGTAAAAGCAAAATCCAATAGATGTTTGAAGCAATTTTTCACTTAACGATTTACGAAAACGTTGTTATTTGACTTTTCATATTCCAAAAGTGTCAAATGTTACGAAAAAAGTTAATACTTGCAAAAATGAGTTTCAGTATCTTTATTAATCTGAAACCTGAATTTGAAAAACTTTGCAAATAATTCTTTTAGGAGAAAAAAAATATTTATCTGTTGGCCGTAAACGGGTTAAGGAAGAAAAAAAAATGTGTCAAAACGTTAGGCAGTTGATGAAATAAAGTAAACACACAAGAAAAACAGTTCTGCGACATTATTAATCAAATTTCAATATAAGTAATTTTGTTAATATTTAATTTATTAATTAGATTAAAACTTCTGTTCATTTAATTAATAGGTTTTAAGTTTTTTTCAAACTTCTGTAGCCTTCTGGTAAGAGTGTGGAAGTGGACAATAAGACTCCATGTACTTTAAAAATGCCGATTTTTTTGTTAAAGACTCTTCTGACCTATATCAAGGCTATAAAATTGCATAAATCATTATAAACTATGTGTTAAGACGTTTAATTAGTTTTAAGTATGTTTTGGATGCACAATAGTTGTAGTGGGGTGCGGGTGGTACTCTTCCCCGAAAATGTAGTTAAGAATAGGCGGGTAGAAACGACGAATAAATATCAAAGTGTAAGTTGTGGCACAAGATAAGCAAGGGAAGAATAGTTACCCTAAATTTGTAATATGTACTCTACAGTACACAAATAAATATATTACTATCAATTTATTGAGTTAGCAATTAACATTTTGGTCCTTCGAGCCGGATGGTAATTGAGTAATTAAAATAATTACGAGTATGCATCAATAAGAAATAAATTTAAGAAGAATTCGGAGCCCAAGCGGTCTACCAGTCAAAATCGAGTAAAATGAGAAATTGCCGCCAGCCAGAAGTAATTCGATCTTCAATTATCCAATCCCATGCGTAACTGTATCCATTAAAATTTACATTCGATTGTCCTTGCATGTGTTACTATATTTGAACAAATAATCAGTAGACGCTTTAAAACTTAAACGAAGCTGATAGCGTGGACAGACTCTATGATTACGCTGGCATGGATACGCGCTTCGCCAAATAAATGGAAAACGTTTGTTAACTCACGCGTTTCTGAAATTCAATCAATAACGGATGCGAGGGAATGGTTTTATGTTAAGTCAAATGATAATCCAGCAGATATTTTATCTCGTGGACTGAATCCGAAGCATTAATCAATTCAGCTTTGTGGTGGCACGGGCCTCCATGGTTATTATTGTCAAAAGAATGTTGGGAAAGTCAACCAAGCGAAATATGTAGCTCACAATTAACTGAACAACGAATTCTTGCAAATCTCACCATAACTGCCAATGAGTTTAATTTGTTTGACAAAATCTCGTCATGGTCAAAATTGCAAAGAACTACAGCATATATAATGAGATTTATAAATAATTGCAAAGTAACAAAAGACAAAAGAAAAGTAGGTCTCTTATCAGGTTTGGAACTACAAAATTCATTAAAGCAATTAGTCAAATTAATTCAAAAAACATGTTTCAAGAGAGAGTATGATGACCTAAAAAATAAAAAGACCTCAACTGTAAAAGCAAAATATTGTCGTTAAATCCATTTATGGATAGAGATAACTTAATTAGGGTTGGGGAAGAATACAAAATTCTAGTGTATGTTACGACAAAAATATCCAATTTTACTACCACACAATCACAAACTTACAAAGTTAATATTAATTGGCTTGAACACGAAAGGTTACTGCACTGCGGTCCTCAAACCCTATTATATTCAATTAGAAAGATTTTGGCCCATCGCCGGGCGTAGTGCTACCAAACGAATAGTTAAAAATTGTATAAAATGTTTTAAAGTAAAGCCAAAACCGGCCGAGTACCTAATGGGTAACCTGCCAGCCGTTCGTGTAAATCAATCATTTCCATTTGAAAACGTCGGTGTTGATTATGGCGGTCCATTTCTAGTGAAGCAAAACAAATTACGCCACACAAAATTATTAAAATCATATTTATGTCTCTTTGTATGTATGGCCACAAAAGCGGTTCATTTAGAAATTGTTTCAGAATTAACTACTGACGCATTTATGTCAACACTAAAGAGATTTATTGCTAGACGTGGAAAACCCAGTAATATTTATTCTGATAATGGCTCAAATTTTATAGGAGCTAATAATAAATTAAAAGAAATAAAAAACTTTCTTGAATCAGAGTCTAATAAAATTACAAATAACCTCTTAAAGGAAAATATTCAATGGCACTTTACTCCTGCTCGCTCACCTCATTTTGGAGGTATTTGGGAAGCGGGCATAAAACTAACAAAATACCATTTAAAAAGAGTAATGGGAGAAACAAAATTAACCTTTGAAGAGTTTTTAACTCTAGCTGCTCAAATAGAATCAATTGTAAATTCAAGACCCCTTTGTCCTTTAACCTCCGATCCTGAAGATCTATCGGCGTTAACGCCAGCTCACTTCTTGATTGGAAAAACTTTGACGGCCTTACCAGAACCCAGAGTCATGGAGGTGTCCTGTAATCGATTAAATAGATACCAAGTGCTTGAATCAATTCGCCAAAACTTTTGGAAGAGATGGCATAAAGAAATAATATCAGAAATGCAGACAAGAATAAAATGGAAGAAGAATAGTTCACAGCATCTCAAAATAGGCACCCTAGTGTTAGTAAAACAGACAATAGTGCAACGCAAAATTGGTCATTGGGACGAATAACTGACATTCACCCGGGTAGTGATGGAATAGTGAGAGTTGTTACACTAAAAACAGTAAGTGGAGAAATAACTCGATCAGTGACAAAAATATGTGCATTACCCATCGAAGAATAAAAAAAAAACACATGTGAGAACAGTGATAATTATACAGTGTTAGTTAAGTATTATAATATAAGGATATAAATAAAAACAAAAAAATGAAAATTTACATGAATAAGTAGTTGAAATTATCAGTTTCAAGGGGGCAGGATGTTAAGACGTTTAATTAGTTTTAAGTATGTTTTGCATGCACAATAGTTGTAGTGGGGTGCGGGTGGTACTCTTCCCCGAAAATGTAGTTAAGAATAGGCGGTAGTACGACGAATAACTTCGTACAGTTAAGTTGCAGTAATAAGCAAGGGTAGAAAATAGTTACCCTACATTTGTAATATGTACCTACAGTTCACAAATAAATATATTACTATCAATTTATTGAGTTAGCACTTAACACTATGTTCGTTTCAATATAGATCACAACAGTAAACAAAGATTTGGAGTAAATAATTAAATTTTTTTAAGTGATTAAATAAAAAGACAAACTTAAACTTGTAACAGAGGGTACTTCCACAAAGTTCGGAAAAATCTAAAAACTTAATTAATTTTTAATTCTAATACTTGATAACGTTTTTGCATAAAACAAATTAAAGTAATTGCAAAGTGTGAATGACGTCACAAAATAAAAATAGTAGTATATTATTCAATTTATTGTATAAGCAATCTTGTGATTGTTTAGCTTGGTACGTACATAACTATTAAATAATACAAAGTTTATAGTAATTGTGAAGTGAAACAGTTTGTTTATAAATTTTAATTGTTTTAGGTTTGTTATTATTAGCATCGGTTAATTTTGTATAACATAAATTATTCCATTTATACAGAAAGGACTGAAAGGTAGTTTTAAATAATTAATAATTTGTTTGAAAAGATATAATTTTTCAAAAGAATATTTACTTTTGAATTAATTATAAAGTTTTATTTTTGGAATAATTTTGTATTTGTTAATGAAATCTAAGATTTAATTATTCATTAAAAGTATAAATTTGAATCGCATATTTATGTACATTCAGAAGATATGATTTCTTAATGTAAAAATTAAATTAAATTTAGCTTCAATTAAGTAAATACCATAAATTAGAAGAAAACGTTTTATTGGTATTTTGTAACCTATTAACTAGCAGCTTGTTCTTACTTACAGTAAGATTTTATAATCTAAAAATAAATAAACTGCTACTTCTAAATCATCTGCATAGATATGCATTTGCAATGGGTCTAAGCTCATTATGAGAAAAATACATTCCGAACTTCATATATTGATAATTTCTCGAAGTTGTTAAGCAACTTTGCGGTTAGTACTTGGATGGGTGACCGCTTCAATACGCATTTACACGAAAAACAGTGAATTTCATTATTATATTTTAGGAATACTAAGGTAATTGTAAGATATTGTTACGCCACTAGAGTTCCCCAGAATAATTATTTTCTAGATTGTCATCTTTCATATATAAAGCGTCATCACAAATTTAAGAATCAGTTCGAAAATATTATTCGTCATGTTAAGTTGAAATAAATTAAACGAGTGTAACAGTTGATGTGTATTTATACGAATCATTGTAACCGTTTGTATAAAATAAATATAAGTGTAACTCGATCCGCTGTGTTTATTAATCTTGCGCTTCTAACTGCAATTACAAAAACCAACAAAACAAACTGTGTTTTTTTAAATACAGTAAAGTATGACTTTACGAAACGTGGAAAACTTTGAATTGAAACATTTTCTGTGTTGTGGACGAAGGGTGCAACTTTTTTAAACGTAGAAACTTTAGAAAATTTCCCTGCAATCTATGTTAAAAATAAAAGTTACAATCAGCCTGTGTTCACCTGAAATTGCTATATACGATATTTGGCTTTTTAAAAACGTTAGATAAATATGACTATTCTACTAAGAACCAATCAGAATGTACACTCGATCTATACCTCTCGTATAAACAAGAATTTTTAATCATCTCGTTGACAACTACTGAAAATTGCACTTCGCTTCTGTACAAGTTACCATCAATCGGTAATATGAACTAAACATGTGGTTTTTTAAAGCTTCACAAAAAAATTGTCATTACGTTTGAGAAGGTGAGGGGAATTTCTGTTCCCTGTAAAAATTATAGAAAGTGTTTATAGCTACCTAAACCTAATATAACAGAGATTTGTTAAATAATTTTAGTTTCATTTTTAAGTTGTAGAGTTTGCATTAGCTATTTTTATGCTACAAAAATTATAGAAGAATAAGTTATTAATAAAATAAAATGCTGTAATACAAGAAGTCGGTTTAGAAACAATCCAGAAAACACATAGTCATGTAAGCTGCTAACGAGCTGGGTAAGTCGTATAGTGTGCATTGACATGTGGTAATTTTTTTAAAAAAAGTAGTTTGCTGATACTTAGTTAGAATTCCAGCTGTGAAGCGCATGTATCTTTTCTGATTATGTTGTGTCAGTCAGGTTTAAATTTTGCAATTCCTAATCCTTTTAACCAATAGCGTTCATTTTAGAACTTGATGAGTATCCTCCATATTTGTTTTGGTCCAGTAAAGTATTGTTAAATTGCTAGAAAACTGCAAGTTTTCTATTTGTTTAAGATTTTGTTGGTCCACAGCCCATAATCTTTTTTAGAAAGCGACTTGTATTGGGCGAACTGTGTATGTCTTAAGCAGCCCTATTAATCGAGTAGTTATTAGTGTTATTAATTTAAAAAGAAATAGATATATTTGGAATTTTTTATCATGAATTTGTACAAAAATTTTAGAGTTCAGTTGGAAATGTAAATAGATTATAGCATATGGTGACTCTAATTAGCATTATATTTACGTTTGTTTTGTTAAATGGTATAATCCGTAAATAAATATTATTATTATAAGAGACTCTACGCCCTTAAGAAGTAAAACGCAACATAAATTGTGGTGGACGACATAGCTCAAAACGGAAAGGGCGTGGTTTCTGAGAATATCTGGGCGAATCAAAAAATTGTTGGATCGTTATACATTAAGAAATTTGTCAACATTCAAGGAACGCTAAACGGAGATCAACCAATCACGTTTTAAAAGACTTTTACAACGAAAAATTAACATAGTTTATTGCATTTCAAACATTTACCTAATACAATAAAATAATAATTCTACAATATAAACATCGGTAATAAAGATTGTCACAAGAATCTATAATTAATTCTTATTGATCACGTGATCCCTAACTAAAAACTGCTGATTAAACTACTTCACAAAAAAATTATATTGTTTATATCTTTACGTCTGTTACGTTAAATTAATTTGGCCAATGAAAATATAATTAACTTCGTACGGTACAACATAAATTGCATAAAGTCAAAGTCCGAGTTTTCTTGAATAATTGAATTTTGCGTAAACACAAAAAAAATATAATAAATAATAAAAAAAAAATTTAACTGAACAGTTAAACGCCAAAGCATTATGGACAAAATTATCACTTCAGTATGTCTAAAAAATCACTTGAATTTAAAGCTTTAAAGTGCTGTTACTAAATTAAATTGGTATTACAGATACCTTGTTGATTCGGATTGCGTTAACTGCAAGTGTTTGGAAGGAGACCAATCACATACGACTGCGGACTCGTTTGAGCATGAACGGCGCCTTGTTTTTATGAAATGTACGTGAGAACCACGTCGTTACGAAAAAATTTTTTTGTTACTAATTGTCAAACAGCTATTTTAAACGTACATAGTATTTTGGATAAAGATCCAACAATATCCGTAAATAGAAACTAGGATAACTGAGCCACTTTAACATACTTCAAGCAGAATCCATTTAAAACGTTTCAACACACTGACGTGGTATACGCACATACTTTCTCTTTGAGAACTAGACGATAAATGTAAGAGAGTTTAGTTTTATAAGGAGTACACGTATCGCCCACATAATTCTTGAGCAAAAAAAAATGTGAAAGAACTGCAACAAATTTAATTTTATTCCAAAAATCTTAAAAATTTCCCGTCTTGTACAAAGTGTAATCAATACAATCAACAGTATCCAACAATAAATAAGTATGTATTTTAGATTCTCGAACAACTCACAAAACAACGGCATTTGTAACGTAAATACACCACCAAAAGAAAAAATTCCTAGCAAAAGCGAATACGTTAAATCAAAATAAAACGTAATTTGACGACAAAATGTACAAACTAAACTTACAAAAGCAAAATTTTTAAGCAAAGGCAAAAACATTTAATTAAAGTAAATCATAAATTAACGATAATAGTCACAAAATAAAGAAAAGACTATAACAAAAAATTGAGCTAGTTATGGTGAATAATGTCAGTTCAAACGTTTTTACCAAAAAAATCACAGTAAACAACCCCTAATTACCACCTTAATTAAAATTAGATACTGTCCTTTAAACAAATATAGTTTTCTAAATTAAGAGGGTGGGTTCAAATACTGTCACGTCTAGATGGCATCGCTATAGATATTTATCAAATTCTTTTCTGTTGATTTTAGACAAGAAATACCTGTTCTATTTTTTTGTTACAATACAAAGCTTAATACTTAACGTACACGTTAAGGTAAAATTAATAAAGTTTTATGGTCAAATATGCCCAAAATCAAAAATTAGCTAGAACACAATTTTTGAAAAATATGAATGAATTTTAATATATTCACCTTTTAAAATTGACAATTTCAAATTACCTGTATAGCCGACGTTTCGTCCAAACCTGTGAGGACTATATCGAGACTAAAAAGTAAATTAAAAAACCGTGTAAGCCACAAAATTTAGAATAATCATCATAAGTTGATGATGTCAAACGAAATAAAATGCTTACAATTAATAAATTATATAAGAGACACAGTATATATTAGACGAACAAACAAATAAATTAACTATTTATCAAGCTGTGAAAATTCTGGTAAGCGACAAGAGGTATTATTTATGTAAGCATTGACAAACCTTTTGTGTAATAATTGTGATAATTAAGAAACGAATGTGGCGACGCCTCACAAGATACCAAGAATTAAAAAAGTTTATTTATCTAAAATAATATTTCTATAAACGTAGCATGTAGTAGTAACATACTGCTTGGATCGAAACATATACAGCTTATACGTGTAGTACGCGAACCTTTGGTATTGCAATTAAAAGGTAGATTTTTAAAAGTAAGTTTTGACAATTTTTTTAGATTCCTTGGTGGTTACTGGCTACAATTTAAAAATATTTTTAATTATACAGGGAGTTTTACTTTTATGTATGACCTGTTGACTTTAACATTTTAAATAGAAACATTTGTTCTTTATTCTGAATCTACGTGTAAAACTATGGGTACTTTATGTTACAAATTTTACTCAAAAATCTAAAAATGTATTTAAAATGCACCGGCTAAAGTTCAGATAAATACTACGTAGACTTTAAAGAGTCATGAGAATGTTTGCTTTTTGGTTTAAATTTTGTTGCTTACCTTTATTGAGATGCTTTTTAACTAAAAACATAATTAATAACGAATAAATGGGTGCCAGCTAATTTATTAAAGACTTCGTAGACAAGGAAATGTTTTAATCGGCCACTCAAACACAAGTCTAGGAAGTTATCCAAAGACAGAACAAAAACGGAGAGGATAAGTAACGAAAACTCTAGAAAGATTAACATTTAAAAATTGCACAAAGAAAAAGAGAAAATAACGAGTACTTACGGTAGGTTTAGACAAATAACACTTAACTAACTGTTATTGGAAATTTGTTAACACATTTTAAACTATGAGCGTAGTTTTATTTAACGATCTTCTAATTTTACCAGTTTCCGTAAGAAATAGCCTTACAAAATGTCGGGTTTTGTTTCGGAAATAAAAATTGATAATTATTTTCAATCAATCCAAAATTCGCAGAATGCGCGCCAAATATGGCTTTCGTCGTAACTTTTATTTGCACATACGTTTTCATTTATATTCCGTGATAACATATTGCTCACAACACACGTTTGTTCGGAATATAAAATAAAACCGTAACAGTATGTTACAGATCCAGTGGCTCAAATTTTTATTTTTACAGGAGTTGTAAATAGTACTTTACGCCAGGCGAGTTTTTGTGTATAGGCGAAATGATGGTATCTTTCAGAGGTAGATGTAAATATAAAATGTCTTTGCCAAATAAGCCTGTTAAATACGACCTTAACAAAATGGTCTTAACAGATGTAGCCACACATTATTTCTACAACGGGTATATATACTGTGGTAAAGATAGTGACGGAATCGGTTTGACTGATGATCTGAAAAACTTCTCAAAACCCACCACACAAGCAGTTTTACGTTTGGTGAAACCAACTGTAAAAACCTTAAATATATTTTCTTTTAGAATTTTTACCAAATCGTCGTAAAATTGTTGCGACATTTCAGTATGGTTTTATAAAAACATTGCACTGTGCCAAAAAGAAATAAATGTGTGATATTGTTGTCAAGTATGCATCATTCTGATGATACAGTTCTAGAGTCGGGTAAACCTAATATAATAGTTACAATACAACTATACCAAAGGAAGAGTCGATGCCTTAGATCAGAAGTGTGTTAATTACTTTGTTGGCAGACGAATTGGCAGCTAGCCAATAGCGCTTTTTAAAGCTATTCTCTATATTATCGGAATTAAGGTACAAGTTCTTTACTATTCTAGAAGAAACAAAAAGACCGACAGACCAACCTTCTTAAAAAACTTGTTTCAACAACTAGTAATGCTTCAAATGATAAGAAAACTTTATAACAATCAACTACCTACTAAACTTGAGTGCACAATAAGTCGCATATTAAAAAAAGAAATCCCATCAAAGGAACGCTAGAAGATATTCAAGTATTAGAAAGTAGAAAAAGCTGCTATATACGAGGGGTGCTGAAAAGTTCCTGGCTTTGCTACTAATCACGTAAATGAGACCCGTATAAACAATACCACAGCTTATTTAACTATTTAGTAGCGCATGCGCATTAATAGATGCGTACGTGGGAGATTTTTATTCCATGCAGTAACAAAGCATAGATGGCGGCACTTAGCAATGTTTGATAAAACTGAGCAACGCGCATTGATGAAATTCCTGTTCCTACAAGGGAAAGGAGCAAAGCAAGTGCATGAAGAGATGGTTGAAGTGTTGGAGGATAACTCTTCAAGCTACTCGACAGTAAAAACATGGGTATCGAGGTTCCGAACTGGCCATTTTGAGGTAACAGACAAGGCGCCGTCAGGAAGACCGAATTCTGCGACCGACATAAGAAATGTCGACCATGTGCATGATCTGATATTGGAAAACCGACGAATTTCTGCTAAACTGATAGCGGAGATGCTGAACATTTCTCATGAAAGAGTTTTCCATATCATACACGAGATTTTGGACATAAGCAAGGTATCAGCAAAGTGGGTCCCGAAATTGCTGGGTGTTGATCAAAAACGTCAACGAGTTGATTGCTTTTGCCATGCAGACCGGTTTAAAGGAGGAACCGATGACTTTTGGCTTGATTAGTGACAATTGACGAAACCTGGATCAATTGCTAAAATCCAGAGACAAAGCAGCAATCAATGGAGTGGCGCTATAGAGGCTTTCAAAAACCACAAAAGTTCAGGGTCGAAGTTGGCGGCAAAAGTGATGGCGTTGGTGGGATAAAGACGGTATTATCTTAGTGGATTATTTGCCAAGGGGTGCACGATCAACGCCGATTACTACATGTCTTCCTTGGACAAATTGAAGGAGGCGTTGAAGCAGAAACGCTGAGAGAAGTTGACTCGCCGGGTCTTGTTTTTGCAGGATAATGCGCCTTTCCATACCGCCTACCGCACTTCAGCAAAAATTAACCAAATTGGCTTTGAATTGTTGAATCGCAGCTACGGAGGCGTTTTTCTAGGGGCAACCGTCCCAATTATATTTGGACGGGTTACAAAAACTGGAGAAGCGTTGTACTAAGTGTGTTAGCTTGTTGAGGGAGTACGTTGAATAAAACGTGTACCATATTTCGCTAGCACGTTTCTTTCTGTGTAAAGCCAGGAACTTTATAGAATCCCTTCGTATGTCTATCTAAAATGAATAGAAAAACAAATCAACTATACCGTGATTATAAAAAACCAATTTATTACCTACATGACCTAATAAATTAAGGTGAGCCTTATACTTATTTAATAATTTCTATCTAGAAATTTTTTTACCAATTAAATAATAACTCTTATTGTTCATCATTGCTACAATGAAAGAACGCTACGTTCAGTTTCTTTCGCATATAATGTTTAGCATGTAACTTTTATCTTCTTGGTATAGTAGTTTTAAACTCATTTGTTACAATATTAAATTCTAATTATTTGCACTTTTTTAGGTTTAAATTTAAGCTGTTATACCGTTGTGTTAATTGTTCTTTGTTTTTTTAATAAATACAGCTTGAGAAACTGGAAAGGTGTACATGGAAAATGCTGTCTACAAATTGAACAATTTGACATGATTTTTCTAATGTCGATTGAAGTAAAATCATCCCATTTAAAATAAGGAATGGGTCTTCGACTACGGTTCCTGTGTAAGTATCGTTTTTTACTTTCCTTGGTTTTAATAAAATATTTGCTCTTACGGGGGTTCTATTAATTGCAGGCATTTTTTTTGTGGGTTTTCCTCTTTGGCTTATTCTGCTGGTCAGTGCAGACGTACTCTGTCTTAATTAGTCATTGGATATTTAATTGTGGTTATGCTGGTAAGGATAGTAATCCGAAAATTATAAAATATTGAAGTGCATCTGGTATCACATCACCGTTGGAATTTTAACCTACTTTGAAGCATTCGTCGGGTCAAGGTCACCACTCAAGATAAGCCGTTTATCTAATTTTTTGTGAGCAGCCTAACAACTGTTATCAACGGAGTCCATTTTGGCTTTTTCTTTCCACTAGATAATCAAATAATAGATTTGGATACGGGAGCTGTTACCTGTGCTGATTAACTGTCAAACACCGAAGACTCCCTAGTTACACGAGTTAAGTTAATTATCTTATGCATGTTATTCATAAATTTTGTCGCGTCCTAAGTTACGTTCCGTGGTCGTGAGTTTAGCAACGTATCTTTTTTGGGCGGTGTAGGAATAAATAAATATGTTTGTGAACTAGAAAGATATTTCAAAGTACTTTATCAATTTTTGTGCACTTTTAATCTATTTAAATAATTGACCAAGGACCGGTACTCTCCGCAATTGTTGTTAAATACATTTTGAACAATATTTGTCGCATGAATCGCTTGCAGGATACTTGGTGCTACAACTGTCAAATACGCTAACCTATTTCGGGCGTTTGTGCCTCGAATTTGTATTCGTGTTTTAACTCGCTTTTGTGAATTATTATTATTTGATAACTATATTGTGCTATTCATTCTAAATGATATTATCTATTATTGTGTCTATGTGTTTCTCTGTGTGTTAATTGAACTCTAGTCGCTATAACAATATACATATTTCTATTCACGTACGGTTTCTTTCTGTGTCGATAAGTTCCTAGAGGCTCTAAGATATTTCTTATACGTATTCTTAGGTGACGCCTTATAAATTCTTCGTATAGTGTAGAGGCCTTCATTACGAACGACTCTCATTCAGCCCACGATCACTACCGACGAAGAAGAGCTGCCGAAAGACTTTCTAGCACTGTTATATTTTTTTATTGTTACAAATAACTGAAAGGACTCGTTTTGAAACTCTGACAAGACTAAAATTCAGTTGCTTGCACAAATTCGAAAAACCACCTTCAGTAACCTTCATTACATTACAATAATCAAATTTGACAAATGCGCTGTAACTTGCGCCAATTATTTTTTTGAACAAAATTTTTACTCAAGTGCAACTATTCATAGACGTACACTCATGAAATTTAAAACTTGGACACCACAATTTCTGTAAACAAAAGTTTGCACATTGTGAAGCGGGCTTAAGGGTATAATTTACAATTCTAACACCAGGTAGTCTCAGCAGGGGTTATCTTATAGAAGGACTGTAGAATGAATCATTACACTAAGCACGTTTTAGAAAATAGGTAATTTACGTTGCTTACTTAATTTTTTTCTTTAAAGAATATATTTGAAGGTATCGCTAATTAAACACCATAGCTCGATTAATTATCGAATCAAAATTTTGTTTAGGAAATGTTTACAAAATAAAATTAGAAATAATTTTGATTTAAAAAACGTCTACAAGCAATAACTTTTAAATTAAATCAAAAACTAAACATGGTTATTTGGGTTGACTGATTATTACTTATTTTTAAATAAATCTAACCTACTAATTATTGTAAGTTATTAAAAAAATCATTAAACTCTCTATTCATAATATTTAGTCCTTACAAAATGTATATTTTATGACGTTTCATTTTTTCTGTAGTTAATATAAAAGTGAAAATAAAAACTAAGGCAATTCTTATTGTCAACGTATATATTTAGTTTTTGACAAGAATTTATTACATAATTATAATTAAGATACCAAGTTATAGTTTAAAATTAAATGAAAACGTTTTTTTTAAATAAAGGTATTACTATATAAATAAATATAAGAAATCAATAATGGGTGTGACCTCCATTATTATTGATACATTCTTGGAGGCGTCTGCTCATTGACGCTATCAAGGTATCAATATAATTAATATTAATCGTTTCCCATGCGGTATCAATGGCTGCAATTAGTGCATTACGGTTTACTGGTATAAAATTTGGCCCTTGTTGTCTTCGGATAACAGCAAGTATTCGAGCCCAAACATTTTCGATAATGTTAAAATCTGGGCTTTTGCTGGCCAGGGTAACAGCTCCAAGTTATTTGCTTGTATCCAGTTGCGCACAACCTGCGAAGAGCCCAACAATCGAATGTTCCAAGAAAATATGTGTAAATAGTAAATGGAATCTACTAACGTAACGTTAAGTCGTTAATTATAGTTACATAACTCTCCTTTCATAAGATATAGTTCATATTAATATGCTTATTGTAAAGCTTCGTACACACCTGAACAACAAACCGAGGAACAAACAGAACAACGAACCGAACGGCAATCGGAACATTAATTTGGACGGTGCTACGTACGAATTTTAGAACAGATTCGCAAGTCCTGATTGTTCCACGAACTTGTCGGTTTTTTCTCCAAATCAAAGAAGATGCGCGCGAATGCGTTTGCAGGTTTGGACGAATCTAAACAAAACGGCGAACAAACTTATGCGGGAGAATTAAATTATTTATTTTTGTCCTCCCTTTTGTGGGTTTGTTGTGTTTTAGGTAATATTATGGAGTTGACAGAAGAAAAATGTTTTAAATTAATCAGTGTTTAAGAATGCAAGAAAAAAATGATGTCCCTATTAGCATCATTTGGGCGGGAAATTTCCAAAATAAAAAAAGCGAAGTAAATTATAATTTTTACTCTTCTTTGTGCGTAAAAATTTGGTTGGCACTATCTTGTTTTCCGCAATTTTCTCTTCTCAATAATAAATATATATGAACTGAAAACTACTGAAAATAATTATGGGAACAGCACAAACGTTCCGTTTGTTGTTCGGATTGTGGAAATCATAAAAGATCGTTTGTCGTTCTGTTTGACTTTCGGTTCGTTGTTATGTTTGTTGCTCGGTTTGTTGTTCAGGTGTGTACGAAGCTTTACAACTTAAGCAACAATTTTTTGGCGAATAAAGATTAGTTTGTGATGTAATATTAGAAACACAAATTTATATCATATCAAATTTATGACAACTTAAAACCAAGAACGTGTATGTTATTGCTAAGAAATTATTAAGGAAAAGCGCAATTGCAGTGTAAATATTTATAATTAGATATTTTCGAAAGTTTATAAGTCCTCTATTGTAATCTTAATACTTAAAAGAAAATCCTTAGCATTATAAGGAAATGGCTTTTACTTTATGAATAAGTTTTAATAACAATAGAATATCCTTGCTTGTTTAATTTACTTCCTTTGAGTCATATTGCTCTAAGGGTTGTTACATTGGTCATTAGAAGTATGTAATAAATAAACAATTACCTACTGTTTGAGAAGGGGTAGTGTGAACCAATAAATAAAGTAAGAAATGTAAATTCCATTTTAGTTTAAAATTTCAAGTGTTGTGAAAATGCCACCTCATCTCGGTGCTGATTTGAAAGCGCGGATTGTTTCGGAATTAGCGGCGGGCCGTAGCGTGCGTGAAATTTCACGTATGTTAGATATACCAAAAAGCACCGTAGGGCATTACCGAGTAAAATGGAATCTTGAACACACTTTGGAAAGAGCCATCGGAAGTGGTAGACCTAAAGTATCTACACGTGCTCAAGATCTCGAGTTGTTTCATTACGTAACAGAACAACCATTTGCTACATACTCCAGGGCTATAGCAGATACACATTTTCCCGGATGCCGTATAACTGCACAAAAAGATTAAAGGAGATGGGAATAAAGAAGTATAATGCTGCTGCGAAAGAAGTTCTCAGTGACGAAAATATGAGACGTCGTCTGGAATTTGCAAGGCGATATGTGAACGAACCTTTGGAATTTTGGAATCGAGTGATTTTTAGCGACGAAAAACGTTCAATAGCCGCAACGATGGACCACTAAAAGTTTTTAGAATGGAAGGAACTCGTTACGAAAATAATCACATATGTCCTAAAAACAAGTGGTTATTTTTCTGTGAATGTGTGGGGTTGGGTTAGCGCGCGGGGTCCAGGAGTTTGTTGGGCTATCGATGGACGTCTTGATTCTGCTGCGTATTTAGATATTTTGGAAACTATTATGAAACCTTCAGTCGAAGTGTTTTATCCAGACGAAGATTATATTTTCCAACAAGTAAGTATTCTTATTTCACTATACTTTCTCCAAAAAATAGTTCGGGATCTGTTGAATTAACATTTTCATAATGTATTTTTGTTGTTAAAGGACAACGCCCCTATTCATACTTCGCGGGTTGTGCGCAATTGGATACGAGAAAATAACTTGGAGCTGTTACCCTGGCCAGCAAAAGCCCAGATTTTAACATTATCGAAAATGTTTGGGCTCGAATACTTGCTGTTATCCGAAGACAACAAGGGCCAAATTTTATACCAGTAAACCGTAATGCACTAATTGCAGCCATTGATACCGCATGGGAAACGATTAATATTAATTATATTGATACCTTGATAGCGTCAATGAGCAGACGCCTCCAAGAATGTATCAATAATAATGGAGGTCACACCCATTATTGATTTCTTATATTTATTTATATAGTAATACCTTTATTTAAAAAAAAAGTTTTCATTTAATTTTAAACTATAACTTGGTATCTTAATTATAATTATGTAATAAATTCTTGTCAAAAAATATATACGTTGATGTATTGATATCTAGTTAGCCTAGACCAGTTCCTTGCATAAACAAAATATTGCGTTACCATAGCAACGAACAATAACTAATTAGAAGTGTCAGTGTAAAGTTTGACGTCAAAAAAGTAAACCAGAGTCACGCAATAAATTAAATGAAAAAAGATGTCCACCGAAATTGTGAAAATCGAAAAATTGAGTATCGAGCCATCATCAAGTACCTGTATTTAAAAGAGTTAAGAGGTAAAGCAGATTTACGAAGATATGCTTAATACCCTTGGTGATCAATGTCCTTCGTATGCGACCGTCAAAATTGGAAGCAAGCTTCAAAAGGTAAATTTCCATGAAGATGATGACCGACGGAAGGCCAGTTTCTGTGTCGCCCCGAAAATATCGATGCAGTTCATGACATGATTTTATCAGACCGTCGAATTGGGCTAAAACGGATATCTGAAGCACTGAATATTTCATACGTCAATTTGGACTTGAGAAAAATTGCTGCAAAATGGATCCCCAAATGTTTGAATGTTGACCAAAATCGTGCAAGCATCACGTTCAATATGTGCTTGATTTGAAAACGATGTAGACTTCTTAAACCGAATTGTTACTATGGATGAGACTTGGGTACATTTCTACGATCCAGAAACAAAGCAACAATCGATGGAATGGGCTCTGGTTCTCCAAGACCTAAGAGTTTCGTGTCCAAAAATCTGCTGGAAAAGTTCTTGCTTCAGTTTTTTGGGATTGCCATGGAGTAATCATGATTGATTTTTTGATAAGGGTAGAACAATAACTGGAGATTACTATTCGACATTACTGACCACTCTACGGGAAAATATTAAAGAGAAAAGACGCGGAAAGCTATCCAAAGGTGTTTTGTTTTTGCAAGACAACGCCCCTGCACACAAATGTTGCCATGCAAAATATTCGTGATTTAGGGTATGAATTACTAGAACACCCCCCTTATTCACCCGATTTGGCTTCGTCCGACTATCACCTCTTTCCTCAACTGAAAAAAAGTTTAAAAGGTCGTAAATTTTACATTTTCTTCCAACAAGGAGGCAATAGAAGCTGTAGAGGTCTGGTTTACAGAGCAAGAAGAAACATTTTTTTTAAAGGTCTAGAGACGTTGCAGGTTCGCTGTAATAAATGTATCCAATTAAGAGGAGAATATGTGGAGTAATAAAATATTTTGACATTAAAATTTTGTTTGGTTCTTTAGTAGGCTAAGAATTTTTCAATATATCCTCGTACGTTGACAATAAGAATTGACTTAGTTTTTATTTTCACTTTTTATATTAACTACAGAAAAAAATGAAACGTCATAAAATATACATTTTGTAAGGACTAAATATTATGAATAGAGAGTTTAATGATTTTTTTAATAACTTACAATAATTAGTAGGTTAGATTTATTTAAAAATAAGTAATAATCAGTCAACCCAAATAACCATGTTTAGTTTTTTGATTTAATTTAAAAGTTATTGCTTGTAGACGTTTTTAAATCAAAATTATTTCTAATTTTATTTTGTAAACATTTCTTAAACAAAATTTTGATTCGATAATTAATCGAGCTATGGTGTTTAATTAGCGATACCTTCAAATATATTCTTTAAAAAAAAATTAAGTAAGCAACGTAAATTACCTATTTTCTAAAACGTGCTTAGTGTAATGATTCATTCTACAGTCCTTCTATAAGATAACCCCTGCTGAGACTACCTGCTGTTAGAATTGTAAATGATACCCTTAAGCCCGCTTCACAATGTGCAAACTTATGTTTACAGAAATTGTGGTGTCCAAGTTTTAATTTTCATGAGTGTACACTGTGCTACAACGATATTATAAAGACATTGATTGTGAAAACTTTGTATATTAATATTGACGGTTGCTGTTATCGAATTTCACATGTTGCTCATATCTTGGGCAAGCATAAATTGATGACCGTTGATTAATAAGTGCGTAAGTTTAAAACAAAATGACAATTCTATCTCAATGTTTAGTTGTTTAATTCCACTCTAACTACACACATCTAAATTTCATTAAATTAAAATATTTCAAAACAATGTTTGTTTGGTGTTGTTGAATATTGTTTAGTATTAGATAAGTTTCTTATTAACTAAAGTGGTTATTTTGACTTTCTTCAAATGTCACCAAGTATAATTAAATTATTATCATAGTAAATGGAGTTATCATGTCGTACAAGAATTATTTACACTAAAATAAACCCAAATTAAGTAAATGCAATACTAATTACTTTGCTTATTGATGAATTTTGTAACGGTGCTTTTAATGGACATGTCAATAATTTATTGACTTTCAATGAAAATGGTAACAATATTTTAGGAAAGTGTTTTTCGAAGTTTTAATTGTTTTCCTATACACACTCGACTTAATTAATTATACCCGATTTATTTTTTTTGTTCTTAATCTCATTTTTATTTCGTATACTGTTACCTTTTAATTAATAACACTTTTGTAATTATACTTTTCCAAACTTGTAACACTGAGAAAATATTAACTCATTGTCAGTTCGAATGTGTACCATTACAACTTACGGTATATAAATGTTTACTGTTTATTTAAACTTAAAATTCAGCGTTGAGTGTGAAAGATGTGACTTGAAATAAAAGAGAAGCAAACTAGCATTGCTGTATAACGCCTTTGCTATTGTATTTAGATTGTTAGAAACGCCAACCAGATGGAAAACTAGTTTAACTTTGCTACAACAGAAATAAGTTAAATTGAAAGTTTTATTTTGTAATCGTGTACAAAAAAAATGTATTTTCACGGTATGAAACAAAAGAAAAGTTGCAAGCGTAACGCTTAATTCTAGTTTAGTTTTTTTTTCTGTATCCAAAATTTGTATTCCAAATACGTTTCAGCTGAAAGTAATAAGTAATTTATGTTACGCTTGAGCATTTTAATGCATATCGTTTTGATATAAAGATAAAACAGACGATACATACATTTGTTAAACTGAAACGAATTATTAGGTCTTGGTTGAACACGTACCACATTTTAAACTGTTATTTCCTTTGAAGAAATATTTCGAATAACATCTTAGGAGTGCATAAGCATTATAAACTGTCACCTAAGAAACGTGGCATATTAGGTTATGCATGAGTTAACACAAGTACCACATTTTAAAAATAGAGGAAATGTGATATAAAATACTAAACGTGCTCTGTAAATATCTTTAGATACATATGAAATATATCTTTTTTCTTTTGAAGTAGCATTGCATTAAGTAAGATTTATCTAGTATCCAAATTTGTAATTTTATTAATCCTGTATGGGTTTGTTAGATAATTGGAATTTACATAATTTATGTAAATTGTCAATAAATTGGATGCAATTGCAACGACCAGAAAATATCAAATAGTTCTGCATATTACAGTACAGAATCCACCTCATTCATGTCACAATTCAAGTATATAAATCATAATTTCTAGCAAATCTCAATCCTTAAAAAAGTTTATTTTAATAATTAGTAAAATACACTTTTCAAGCTCGTCATTTACATTATATTAATACGTTAAATACAAATTTGTACTTTTGAGATTCTTTTCTTATAGAATTCGAATTTTAGTGATGGTTTTTGTACGTCAAAACTAAACGCCCAATGATTTCAAAAAAAGTCTATTAACTACAACTAAAGGTCGATAATAGATTGATAATAATAAAAATCTAATAGTAATAGTGAAAATCAAAAAAACACTTAATTTGTAATCGCATTTTTTTACCGATTCGAGTTGAATTTTCATCAAGCGACTTGCAGATATCTTTTAGTAACAATTATTTCTAATTAATTTTAAAATTCTTAAGTAATTTTTATAAATTTAATTTGACTTACAATTACTTTTTAAATCGTCAAATTACATGCGCTGTTCTTTGCGCGGTTTTCCAAGAACATATTGGTAAATGCATCCGTATTTATTCTGTGACTGAATCACAGAATAATAAATATATTTACTGCGTTCATACAGAAATTTCACTGAGCCATAATTTTGATCTTAAGTAGCGTTCGCGCTGTACCCACGCGCAGCCAGGAGTAGCTAAGGTGTAAATTCGTCGATTTCAGATTGTGCTGTATATCGCGAAATGCCACTACTAAGAAATAGTAAGCTTTCTATAACCGCTCCGATCCATAAATAATATTCTTGCGCGTGGGTATAGCGTCCGATTTCCGTAGGACCGCCGATTTCAAACGTTCCCAGTAAAACTTCTGTGCAACAAAGTATTATTATTTTGTGACTAAATAGTGTAGAGATTGCAGTAGTGGAGGTTTATTGTAGTAGGTTTGTTCCAAGCCTATATTTTGGATCGCAACGTGATCGCCACAGAATCGTTTAGTAATAATTTTGTACGCATGTCACAACTTGGCACTGCTTTTAGAACGCATTTTAGTAAGAAATGCTTGGAGCGCAATTAGGATCGTTTTTGAGTAGTTGCTTTATATTTATTGAATGCTATTTGCTTAAATGCATTAGATACCTACTTAAATAATTTTTGTTTTTTATTTTCGGTTCTCTTTACAACAGCTCAAAATCATCACTGCTACTACCCCCTGAAGTAAAATCTATATGTATTTATTGTAGATATTGCAACACTAAACCTCGAACAAAAAATATAACCTATATAATAAATCTCTGTGATATGTGAAATATATTAAAATACACATATTTATACCAATAATTCGTTGACTTTTGTTACTTGAAGTGGTTGGTATAGGGTTGTATTGCTAGTTCGCTTTTAAGTGTAAATAAGCTTTGTACAAATCGAACTTAATCCTACAGTACCCGCTCCCGGTCCGTGAGACCGACACTTCAATTAAATTTGTTAAAAATCATTTTGCGCGTGCGTTATGCAGTTGCGCGTTTATGTACCTTCCTATAATCGTTTACTAAAGCCCAGTTCTTAGTTTTACGCCAGTAGGTGCATCTGTGCAATAATTTCATATATGTTAGGTCTCAAAGACCGGAGCGGGTAGTGAAGTAATATTTTTATGTTGGTGTAAAAATTTATGCAATTCTAATAGGCAAACCTCTGAGTTATTTAATTAGTAAAAATTATATTGATTGCTTACAATCATGGGCGATTATGAAAGAGAACAGGCGCGACTTCAAAAGTTATGGGAGGAGTTTCCGTTAGACAAAGCTAACAACGACGTAGAGTTTGATGATAACCCATCATCTGATGAGGAAGATGCAGTTGAAATAAGGGAAAGTGACAGTGATACTGAACAAGAAATATCAGACTTCAATGAAATGGATGTTGATGCAATCGAAGTAAAAGATGTTGAACCTAGTGGCTTATATTACATAGGAAAGGATAACATAACAAAATGGAATAAACATGTTCCAACAAAGAATGTACGTACCAGACCAGAAAACAAAGTTTCACGCATACCGTTTTCAAGATTACCTACGTCGTCACTAAAGAAACCATTGCAAATTTGGAAATATTTTGTAAATGACCAGATGTTAGACTTGATAGTACATGGGACAAACATTTTTATAAATTCAATCGCACATAAGTATTCAAGAGAAAGCGACACAAGGAAGACAGATAAACTTGAAATCCAAGCCTTATTTGGACTGTTGTACTATGCAGGGATTCTAAAAGCGAATAACTTAAATACCAAAGACTTATGGAGGACTGACGGATCAGGAGTGGAAATTTTTAGACTCACGATGTCCCTAAACCGGTATCGATTCCTTCTCAACAGTCTAAGATTTGATGATAAACGAACAAGGGAAGCTAGGATTTCTCTTGACAGACTCGCCCCAATTCGAGAGTACTTTGACTTGTTTGTCGACAATTGCAAAAATGGATTCAGTCTGTCAGAGTTCGTCACAATCGACGAAAAACTTGAAGGTTTTCGGGGCCGATGTCGATTCCGCCAGTATATACCATCGAAACCCAACAAATATGGCGTTAAAATCTTTGCCATGGCAGATGCACGTATGTATTACACATCAAATTTAGAGGTATACGTGGGGCAACAGCCGGAGGGCCCATTTAAAAAAAGTAATAGCCCTGACGATATTGTCCATAGACTGTGCGTACCCATATACAACTCGGGCAGAAATGTGACGTTAGATAACTGGTTTACCAGTGTTGGTTTGGCGAACAGTTTGGTAGAAAAAAAACTAACAGTTATCGGAACACTCCGAAAAAATAAGAGAGAATTACCAGTAGAATTCTCAAAGCCCACCAAACGACCTCTTAAATCAAGTATGTTTGGGTTCACAAAAAACTGTACCCTAGTTTCCTACATACCAAAGAAAAATAGGAACGTGCTATTAATTTCTACCTTACACCATGATGATACCATTGATCCTAATAGTGGAGACAATCACAAACCAGAAATCATTACAATGTATAATGCTACGAAAGGTGGCGTGGATGTGGTTGATAAATTGTGCTCCAACTACAATTGTGCTAGGAAAACACAAAGATGGCCCATGGTAGTTTTCTATTCAACTTTGAATGTAGCTGGTATCAATAGTTTAGTGATTCACCGATTAAATAATTCAGATGCATCTATAGTTCGACGAGAATTTTTACGACAATTATCAATAGAAATGATCGAGCCATATTTACGAAAACGAGTCAATATGCAGAATCTTCCCAGAAACACCAAACTACGAATTCAAGAAATCCTTGAAATTCAAGAAAATCAACCTGTTGCTCATGGCATTCAAGAAACGGGAAGGTGTTACTTATGTGATTCAAAGAAAAACAGAAAAACGCGTTATTCCTGCAGGCATTGCAAGAAATTCTTGTGCCTAGAGCATATACATCCAGTTTGTGAAAATTGTATAGAATAGGCGTTGTTCATGCATATTGTTACGGTATTCGTTGCTTTCATTATTATATTTTGTTTGCTATTCAAAGCTAAATTTTTATTCACGCTACCTTATAATATATTATTTAGTTTTCGATAAGTATGTATTTTTTACTCGTTTCAATATCATAATATATTGTTTAGTTTTGAATGAATATATATGTTTGATGATGATCTTTATTGATGTTTTTACAACTTTTTAGCACAATTAGGTAAAATAAATCAATTAAATTACGTTTCCAAGAGTATTCTGGTGAGTTCGGTGTCTCAGACCGGCGCGTGTAACTACGTTTCATAATTTCAAACGGGTGCTGTAGGGTTAAAAAAGTATTTCGCATTATTCAAAATATGGAAAATCTCACCAATTTTTTTTTAAATTTGATAATAAATTCAGAGAGGGTATCAACACTTTCTTCAAATATTTCAGGAAAGAGATTTTCATTTTCATGTATCTTCATAATGTTCTAAATATTTGACTAATTTTCTGTGCTTAATTAATGATATGTTGGTTTGTCAATCTCTTTCAATTTGATATCAGGTGGTGGACCCAGACTCTTCCTAAAAACGCATTGTATCCATTTGGAACTACATGATGGTCTCCAGTTGATATTCGATCGTTGCATTATTACTTTGCTCAAACGACGAAATATATTTTTGGTATTTTTTGGTATTAATATCAATTTTTGATAAGCATTCTCAACTTCCGGGCATCTAGAATATGTTTTCTCTGTATTTCTGATTGATCTCAACAAAAAATAGAATTGGAGATGAATGTCATAGTTGGTATATTACACAACATGAATAAGTAATATTTCAAAGAAACGGCAATGTCGTAGTAGTGTTTGAGATGATGTATATGTTTTTAAAAGCTAGAAATACTTTTTAGTAACTTCTCAGGTTCATTTTTATTAATAAAAAAATTATCTTAAAACTGTGAGATTGATACTATCAGAGATATGACCGATACCCAGACACCATTATATAATCATAGAATATTTAATATATAATCTTTGGGATAATTGATATACTTATTCCCTGAAAATGCTAGAAATATTCATACTTATTCTGGCACGATCCCACAATATGCTAATGTTTGTTTTTCATTATTCCTTAAATATTTCCATAGACCATTCATAGAATAATTAATAAAATATTGCGATGACAAAGGGGTAAACTTTAATTTTGTTTTAATGTTAGGGGCCAACCACTTTATCAAACAATTTAGGCTCTTTCTCTCAAGGGTTACTCTTTTACCGGGAAACAAAAGTGTTTTCACATGCACGCGTTTTTGTACACCTACTATCCAAATAATTTCTGTCACTAAATTTTGTTTTATTTGTCTTTTTCCCTTTATTAAAACACCTTTTCGGCTCAACAATAATTTATATACACAACTTTGATAAAAGGTAAATTTGGCAACGTGGACAAATTTTCACGTGCTCTGCATTACGCGCAAGTCTTTATTACGTGCACGTCGCTTATTTACATAAAAACTTAACCCAAATGGACTATTACTACTTTACAAACTTATTACTACTTAAACTAAATCTACCTGGTCATCACGCCAACTTCGACGGGGAGTAATTTTGTTGTATTTGATGCTTCCGATGATCCTGTACTTTCTTTTCAGGTTACTGCTACGTCGTCCTAATTTTCGCAGCCTCGACCGTTCATTCACCCTTGAGTTCACGGACCTTTTTCCCTCCGGATCACTTTCACTGGTGAGTATTTGCTTTCCCCGTTTATTTTGTTTATTTTTATTACTGTACTCCTTCAACTTCTCACTTTGTTTTTGCACTTAACAATTTTTATTAAATTTTAATTGTTTTAACGTGACGTCATCTATTTTATTTTAGCGGTATTTTACTTCGCACCGATATACGCCTTTACGCTTTGGATTTTCAACTCCTCGGACGTCTCTTCCGCACCTCTATTTATTACTTCCGGATCCATGGTCAACTTGTTTATTAAATTATTCAAATTAATCCGTTACGCCGCGTCGGATTTTGTGCTGCCATCTACCGGATGTTAATCTAAACCCTTAGTTTTTCTGCAGTTTTCTTTAATTTTTATAATTAACTTTCTTAATTATTTGTTAATTACTGCTATTCTTCTTCTGTTTTTCTGCCCTTCCTTCCTTGTTTTTCTTTTTTTGAAAGAGTATTGCGCCGCTTTGCACTTTGTCTTTAAATTTTGTTTATGTTCATAACCCAACTTTTTATAATTAACTTTGTTTAAACCACGCATTTTCATCCTTTACGTCCTTGTTTATGTTTTACATTGTCTATCACTCACTTTTGTTTATCACACTTTGTTCCTTTTATCACTCTCACCTCACATTTTGTGTCCTGGCAAATGACCTTGACTTATTATTTGTACCTTAATTACATAACTAATACTAACTTTTATACAGGTTTGCTTTGGGTGGGAAGATTACTGATGCTGCGGGACACTTAACAATGATTGAAGATCATCATTACCTAGGATTAACTACTAAAATATAAGATAGCAGCCTACTGCGCAGGTCAATCCAAACGATGTTTTTGTTAGTCCATGTGTCAAAATGATCGCAACGTGATCGCCCTACGTGCGATCCAATAATTGCTAGGAACAGAAACAAAATCATACAATGAACGATAATATTTTCGATTGGAACGCTCTGCGCACAATCGGGGCAATGCAGTGCATTACAACTTGGGTGCTTGGAACAAACCTAGTAGCACATGAAACACATGCTACGGGCTACGCGTGTGTGGGGGCCTGCCTGAGGTCCTACCATGTAATGTAATAAGTACTGTGCAGAAAATTAAATACGTTATGATTATATATCAATTCTAGTTTTAAGATTCCATTAAGTAGAGATTACAAAGAATTTTACAAAACGCTTCGTTCTAAACCTTGAAGGATTTTTTGCTTTTGCCAAACCAGTATTTAACGTTGATGTAGGTAAGTTTACACAAACAGAAATGAATAACACTGCAGGTAAATTATTGTTTAGTTAATCCTTTTATATCTGAGAACTTTATACTTCAATAGTACTTACTAAAAATCCTATACCTTAACTCCAAATATTTAAACTTTCTCTTTGTTGTATTGCATTGTGTTATAAATCATTCATACAATTCATTAATAAATATGCCCAAAAAAGCAAAATGAGTTTGAAATAAGCACTTATTACAAAATATCATTCAAAGAAACAATTATAAGCATAGAAGTAATAAAATTATTCAAAGAGTTTGGTTTGTCTTTCCGTGGTAGCGATGAATCTTTTGGTTCCCCACAAAACAAAAATTACTTAAGACTGTTAGAGCTTTTGGATAAATGTGATCCGTTCTTGTCGGAACATATCATGTAAATAAAGGAAAAAGTCATACTTCATACTCTTTTAAATACGCGTGTGAAGAGTTTATCAGTTTAATTGGTAAAAAAATGCACGAATTAATAGTTAGGAAAATTAAGAATTGCAAATACTACTCAGTATCGTTGGATCCAACACTACATGTTGCAAATATTGTACAACGTACGTTGGTGGTAAGATACGCTTTACCATGCGGCTCCGTCCAACGTTGTATAAAATTTTTAAAAATAGAAGGACATTTTTCTACATAACTTACTGAGTGCTTACTGAATTATCTTAAAAAAAAATGTGATCGATATCAAAGATTATAGAAAACAGAGCTACGATAATGCTAGCAATATGAGCGGCCAAAATGATGGCAAAAAATCGTTTTGCGGAGTATATTCTTTGTTTTGTCCATTCTCTAAATTCAGTTGAAAAATTGAATGTCAAGTTCTGCCCAGAAACTTCTCGTTCTTTTATGTTTATTAACAATCTTTATAATTTCTGCTTTCACACATAGTTGGGGGATGCTTAAACTTGCGTTACCAAGTTCTGAAACTCGCCATAGTTCACCAAAAAGAGCGTCAGATACCAGATGAATACGCGAGCAGAAGCAAACTTTAGCCCTTCATTAAAAGCTATGCTGTTGTCGTTCAGGTGTTGCAAACTATAATCAATAATCCAAATACAAAAACAATCATAATGATGCAAATTTAAGAGAATATAGAAGACTAAGATCTCTGGTAAAAATTCAAATAAAACATCCTATCGTCAATTTTTATCTGCAGTAGAAAATTCTATCAATAATGACAGCAAAAGCTTTTGGGCATTTGTCAAACCTAAAAAGTGTAGTTCTAGGATCCCGGTAAGATGTATAAACACGATATCTCTTATAATGATCCAAACAAAATAGTTGATGTTTTCGCTGATTATTTCAGCAGTGTTTTCCAAAATTCTACTCCAGGTTATCATAATGCCATCAGTAACACAAGCAATCTTTCTAATGTTAATGTAAAATCTGTATCCAGAGATGACATTTCTCTTGCAATATTGAAACTAAAAAGTAAGCCAACTGACCTAGTTCCTAGCTTTCTTCTCAGAGATTGTCGTCAGATATTTGTTGAATCATTATTTATCATTTTAATCTGGGTCTAAAAACGAGTACCTTTCCTACAACTTGGAAAACTAGTAGAATATGTCCTGTGCTCAAAAACGGAGACCCTGCTGAAATAACTAATTATAGACCTATATCCATATTGTCTAACTTTGTTAAAGTGTTTGAAAGTTGCATTTGTAACCAAATATATCATCAAATTAAATATTTTATATCACCGCATCAACATGGTTTTGTGGACAAACGCTCTACACTTACTAACCTGTGTTGTTTTACTCATTTTACGGCTGAGGCATTAGATAACCACGAGCAGGTGGATGTTATCTACACCGATTTTTCCAAAGCTTTTGACTGCATTGACCATGGGATATTACTAGAAAAATTAAGACTGTATGGTTTTTGCAGCTCAATAACTTCATTTCTTTCATCATACCTCCAAGATCGCTTACAATACGTGGTATATAATGACTTCATATCTAAAAGTTTTTAGCAAAATCTGTTGTACCACAAGGCTCAAACCTGGGTCCTCTCTTATTTTTGTTGTTTATAAATGACCTTTGTGATAGAATTGATTGTGAAGCCTTAATGTATGCAGATGATGTAAAAGTTTTTACTACTGTTAAATCTGTTATTGATTGTATTAAATTACAATATGATATAAATGCTATCTCAAAATGGTGCAAGTTAAACAGACTCAACTTATTCATCGAAAAGTGCAAAATAATGACGTTCTCTAGAAAACTTAAGCCTTTATTGCATAACTATACAATTGATGATCGTATTGTTTCTTGTTGTTATGAAACCAAAGACCTTGGCATTTATTTTGACAGTGAATTGCTTTTTAATATCCATGTATCAAACACAGTTTCTTCTGCAACTAAAATGCTTGGATTTATGATTCGAATTTGCAAGCAATTTTCTAACATTGATACACTGAAAACGTTATACTTTTCTTTAGTCAGAAGTCGTCTCGAATACGGTGCAATAATTTGGATGCCTTATTATGATCACCTCAAAATTAAAATTGAGAGAGTTCAAAGGAAGCTTTTAAAATATCTCTGGTATAAAAATATAAATTTTATCCTGAAAGAGGATTTTGTCATCAACAACTACTTAGAAAATTTGATTTGTTATCTCTTGACCTAAGAAGACGTAGGATTGGTTTGTCTGTGTTGTATAAATTATTACATAATTGAAATTGATTGTCCTTTTATACTAGGTAAATTGAATTTTTACGCATCCATGAAGAACACCAGAAATAATTATACTTTTTATACTCAATTTGCTAAAACCAATACATTTAAAAATTCCCCAGTCATGGCAATGTGCGGTTATTATAATGATATTTGTTGCAATGCTGATATTTTTCATTGTAACCTTAAAACTCTATTAGAGGCATACAATGAATATTATTTAATTACGTTTGAACAATCAACTATTACACATAATATATAATTTCAGTTTTTCGTTATTACTATCATTATTATCATTCTTGTTAAGTGATTTATTTATTTATTTATTTTGCAATTTTTAGTAACATAGCTTTAGTTTCTTTACTTTTGTAACTATTATTAATATTTTGCTATTTCTAATAACGTATGTATATATAAAACTGAATTATTTATTGTTGTCCTGTAATTGGCTTTGTAGCTGTTGGACAATAAATCATATTATTATTATATTATTATTATTACAAGAGAATTTAAACAACAAGCATGTGGTTTGATAAAAGCTATGAAAAGATTAAAAACGTAGATTTGCTTGTCCTTTGGGATCAGGTGCTTCATTGCAGTCGTCAGATCAAACTTTTAATTCTGCCAACGTAATTTACGAAAATTTGCAAATTAATGAAGAGTACATTCTTTGCGATTCAAGAGAAAGTCAAAACTTTAACTGGATGTAAACAGTATCGCGAAAAAGTATGACGAAAACAAATAAAAAACACCAATTGTGACGAAGGTACTTCAACAAATAACACTGTTTGATCTTTGGATCCATCTGAAATATTCAGAATTAGTACATTTTAACTTATAATACACAGGTTGATTACTGCTTTGACAAAAAAACTAACTGTGTACAATAAAGTGAAGGACATATTTGGATTTCTTCGTTACCTCCCAACACTTATTACAGAAGAAATTAGAATGTAGGCTTCAAAAGTAATTCAGACATATCCAGAAGATATATAAAGTGAATTTACAGAAGAATTAATTTAGTTTGTAGTATTTTTTAACATTGAATTAGCCGATTTGTCTTCTACATTTGAAGGCATCTATTTGAACTAAAATTGTACAACCTTGTAGTTTTAAATTCTTTGGGCCTTGTTTCCCAAATGTTGAAATTTTGCTAAAAATTTATTTTACACTAATGGTTACCAATTGCAGAGGTGAACGTGTTTTTTCAAAATTAAAACGAATTAAAATTACTACAGACCAAAACAACTGAATTATCTTGCTTTGATGTTCAATGAGTATGAGTTACTAAAACAGTTTTTTTTGTAATTGTGTTAGGTATATACAGGGTGTTAATACTAAGTGGTTACACCCGAAAATGGCAGTTAGATCTCATTAAAATAAACAACTTTTTTAATTCCAATTTTTGATTTTGTACTTTAAAAAATCTATCGAGTGGTTATCAAAATATTTTGGTTTGAAATTTTGATCGGTCGCCATTTTGTTATTTGAAAACATAGAAAATAGTTGTAAATACAAATGTTCTAGAGAATCGAAAGCTAATTCAGAAACTTTTTTATTTTTTATTAATAGTCCTTAAAATAAAGGAGTTATGACGATTTTCGAAAACATAAAGAAGAGCTATAACTACGAACCGGGGGTACAAAATCAAAAATTGGAATTAAAAAAGTTGTTTATTTTAATGAGATCTATCTGCCATTTTCGGGTGTAACCACTTAGTATTAACACCCCGTATAGATGTACGTTTATTGTATTATTATACTATATTTTTATTTTGTAGTATTTATTTTGTTAAAAAATAAGGTGATTTTTCCTAATTATTATAACTGTGTTTTTAACGATTTGCGACGCTTGTTTTCCAATTTGGTTAGTGTCTGTAAATAACAAAAGCGGACGGATTTCGGGCGCCAGATTTGATAACGAAGTTTACTCTTCATTTGTTTGTCGGGCAGCTACAGTGGAGGTAAAAATTCCAGTGTTCTGATCGTCTAAACGGAAGCAGTTCGAAGAAATAAAAGAAAATACAATAAAACCTAAAACTTCTTTATTTAGCACGAAACAAGTTATTAGTTTCACAGAGAAACAGCATATATTAAAATAAAGAACAAACCATACAACCCATTAACAGTCAGCGGATTTGACGGTTATAGGGGTGAGGGTTTCGGTAATGTAAGCAGAGCGGCGGTTAATATAGGGATGAGGGTGATGGTATATAAGCAGAACGGCGGTCTGTTAAAGAATGCGGTAGGTAGTGAGAGTGACTAAGTCGACATACGAAAATGCGCTATGACAACCCGGGCAACGGCGCGAAAATGCGTCACCCCAAACACAATACACGGATAAAAGAAATGAAAAAGAATGGTTAAGTAGACACACGAAAATGCGCTATGCCAACTTAGACAACGGTTTGAGTGGTATACTAAAGGCGCAAAAATGCGTCACCCCAAATACAGCACACGGAGTGGAGAAATGAAAAATCTAGGGATCATAAAACCGTATTTCTGCATCGTGCGAGTCGTGAGGGAATAGCCAAAGCGGTATCTTTAGCGGTTAAATTAGAGAAGCGAACTTACTCAATATTAGCTGCAATACCAGGCCGAATAGGTATCCGTACTCAACTGACTCTTTAACGAAAAAACTCACGCTTATATAAGGAATAACTTAAGTGGGGCTTAGGGTTTACAATTAATAATATATAAAATTAATAACAGTTAAATACACAACAAAATTAGTCTTATAATAACAATTAATTATTCAAATTAATTTAGTGACGGTGCGTTATTTAAAAATAAAGCATTGTTACAGATTACTCAAGACGGCCCTAAATTGAATAAACATTGTTAATATACAGGTACACCTCACACTATAATCAGTTTTAACTTTAAATATATTCTTTTATAACAGTATATATTAATTTTTAGCACTTATTTAGGGCCTATAAAACTCAAGGCTATAGGCCCCACGTAATCTTAAACCGCCGCTAAATTGTATTTTGTTTAAATAATTTTATTTTGTAATAAGGAAGGAAAAGGAGTGAAAATAAGAAATTGAAAAGTACTGAATATTAAAAAAATAAGACCGTATCCAGTCGATGAATTTAAAACATTTCATCTAAAAATTTTGTCTTAATTTTGTGCATTTATTGCTGATATAATTAAACATTTTGCGCTAGTATTTATTTAAAAAGTTATTAACAAAAACAAATAGGTATTTCATAGCGCCGTACTCACTTCATCAATTTGGCATCTTTATCACGGAATAATTTTTGCTAGTTTTATGCTATTTATTGCTGAAAATTAAAAATTTTGTTTTAGTTTATTTTAAAAGGTATGAACAAAAACAAATGGATACGGTCAAGTGGTCATATTTAGATGATCAATTTGAAATCCTAATTGCGGAATAATGTTTTTTTTAAATTTTTTCAATTAATTAGAAATAGTTGGTTATAATAAAGCCGTCCGTCCGTTTGTACCACCGCACCGATCCGATTTTTATGAAATTGTGTATATGGACCTTATTTATAATTCCGCAGATCTGATTTAGGACTTATCCATTTCATTTTTACTCCGATTAGTGTCTATCATTAAAAAATCTTGACGAATTTGAAAATTAATTATTTTTTTTATTATTCCTGGTTTTTATTATTTTATTCACATTTCGTAAATAAAATAGTATTTTTACTATACAAAATCATTGCCGTTTTTTATTTTGTTCGGAAGATTGATCACTCGCTATCACTTGTAAGCAAAAACGTCTTATCAAAAGGAATTAAATTTTGGATTAGATGAGACTATTAAAAATATGTTTCAGCTTTTGGTAGTTACCAAAATTTACCTACTTATTTACCGTTCATGCACAGCATCTAACCTAATTACAGTTATCAACAATGCCCGGAACCCCGTTACTACGGTTGTGGTAAAAGGATGTTTATTGTACTAATTGCCCTTCGTGTAGTACAAAAAACTTTATCTACTCCTGACGAGGGTGTAATACCCAAGTACAGCAGAAATTCCAAAACAAAAATAAATGCTCTTCAAAGCAACAATTAATTGGGTCTGACCCCTTAAGCAATGCCATAACTTCGCCCAAAGAATGGAATGACTGGTTGAAAGTTGTCAACTAGTTTATGGTGCCTAAATTAGTTTCACCTTTTTGGTCTTCAGTTCCCTTTGACCATAGACCAAAGTCTGCAGTGCTATTTCATTTACTAAACTTTTACTTATAACGTACGGACCTAAAACCTCGCTTGTTAGAAACTGACCGTTCAATTTACAGCAACTTTACTAAAAGCTGGGTCAAGCCGATAACAACAGAACTGTCGCCAGAAATTTGCTTACAAGCGATAGCGAGTAATCAATCTCTCGAACAAAAAAAAACGGCACTTATCTAAAATAATAAATATTATTTTTTTTTTCATAAAGACCAAGAAAAATAAAATAAGCTCTCAAATACGTCTATATATCTTATTGTTTGAGGTTAATATAAGTGCAAATGACACAAGTTAGTCGGTAATACAGATATTCATTAATTTGATCCATCAATGTGAAAATAAAGATAACTTTCACTACTAAAAATAATTTCCACTTTCGGAATATGACATCCACTAAAGCCTATTTTTACAACTGTAAGTCAACAATATATCATGTTTGTGTGTTCTAGCTTTACAGATAACTAGAATTGCTGCATTAATAATAAACTGTAATTACTTTTACCTTCAACTATAATTATTAGTTCAAACTATAAGTTTTGCGACTACTAGTGTCAACTCGTGTTAGCAATCACGTACGCAAATGGTTCGCATTAAGAAAATTTGCTTAATGCATAATCATTAGGTTAGTTTATATAATCAGTTCTGTGATTCCAATATTTTACTGTTAAGCGTTAGATAAAATATCTACCTTCAGGAATTCTTTTGCGAATGCTTGTACTTGAAAGCTTGATTAACACTCACAAATATTATGTTTTTGTAGTTGTGCAACAAACCTTTTTATTTTATTTAGATTTTTAAGTGTTTGGTACCTTATTGATTGTATAGCAAGTAATTATATAAGTAATATGCAATTGTCAAGTGCAGCAACCAAATTATTTCTAACAATAAATTTAGGTATTAACTTCTAGTGCGTTTAAAAAATACACACATTATTAAAAAATTATATATATTGCATTATATATTTAATAACGTTTTTAAGATAATATTTTAATGCTGGAACAAGCATTAGTTACTTACATCAAGAGGCAGAAGTGAGCTTTTTTTCGTGAAGAGATTAACTAATTAAAAAAAAAACCGTATCGTATTTTGAACGTTTCTTGGATACTGAAAACAATAACCTTAACATCAATTGTCAAAAATTAATATCTTCTCGTAATTATATACCCAAGTACTTTCTATTACAACATAATTTTCTAGACACCTGACAAAAAAAAATCTTTATTCAAATATTTACTTTTATAACCCTTTAAGCTAAAAAGTTACAGTTTATGTGACCAAAGCATTTTCGATTGAATTTTTTTTTAATTTATAGCTCTTTTGAACTTATAAATTTACGTAACATAATGCGGTGGTATTATGTTAAAGTAATAAATTTAAGTTTCAGTTTTTGCTTCTTTTTTGGACGACAAATAATTAATAGCACACAGTATCTTATAAGCGCAACAAAAGGAGAACTCTTTTTACAGACAGTCGTAAAATATAATGCAAACCTGTTAGTGCTTTTATACAACCAATCTAACGTAGCAAATGAACTTCAAATTACTTATTTATGACGTTAAGTTTAAGCTTTTACGACAATCACGCAATCATAATTACAATGATATGATTTTATTTTCCAATTTATGAAATCATTTATTATTAACGATTAAAGTCTAATCTTTTAGACGATTTTGAAAAAAAATTTTTTAACTTAATTTGTTTATTACGAAATTAAATCAACGGTTTGACCAAAATTTATAGAAACAAATTATAGACGACTGATATCAACAAGATGTTATTTACTTAGATTTTTTTAAAGCATTTAACCGTTTTATTAACTTAACTGCCACCTTTAAATTTTTCAAACAGCTTTGAACAATCATTGGTGATTACCTGTCTGAGCGAAAGCTTTATGTCGAATGCTACGGTCCCACATCTAAAATTAGTGCAACTAATAGAGGTGTTCCTCAAGGATTCGTCTTAGGCTCTCATCTTTTTAACATTGCCATTAATAACGTCATCAAAAACTTAAAATGTTTTACTTTACTTTTTGCTGATGATTTTAAATTATATCGCCGTATTAACTCTGTTAATGATTGTGAGGATCTACAAGATGACTTAATATCTTTATTCAAATGGTGCAATGTAAATCAATTAAATTTAAATCTGAATAAATGTGTGATAGTGTCCTTTTCTCTAAAACACAATATTATTCAACATTCATATAAGTTGCGGAATTACGTTCTCGAAAGACCAAAGTCTGTTAAAGATCTAGGCATCCTATTTCACCCTCAATTATCATTTGTTATTTATATAACGCGATTAACATCAGATCGTAATAAAACTATGGACTACGTCATAAGAAATTGCTGTAAGCTAACCGACACTGACTCTATGAAACTTTTGTATTATGCTTTCATCAGATCACAACTTTAATAATATCTTGCTATAATCTGGTATCCATTCTGTAGAAAACATACTGACGGCTTTTGAGAAAATACAAAGAAAATTTGCAAAATATATGTATATGTTATCAAAATGAGAAGAAGTATCCTCCGATTGGCTTGACCATAATATTATTTACCAGAAGGTATATCTTTGTTTATTAGAAAATAGGGTCAAGCTGTGTCTAGTAAAATTCTTTCAAAAATTTTGTGTAACAATATAGATTGTCTAGATATTTAAAAAAAACTTAATTTTAATTGTAGTGTTCCGAAAACTTGGGCGTTGTACGAGGCGGGTTCATAAACAGAGGGTCGTTTAGTCACAGAAAAAAATATTCATAAGAAACAAATTTTATTGTCATATTTAGTTAGGTACAAATTTACTTTACTTCTCTACATAATCGCCGTTTACTTCTAAGCATTTTTTGTACCGCTGCACCAGCTCTTTAACCCTCTACATAGAAGCTTGCCGCCTGAGAGTTGAACCAGTTGACAACGGCATTTTTGAGTACCTCTTCGGTTGCAAAACAATGTCGATCGAGCCACTGTTTAAAATGCAAAAAGAGGAAGTAGTCGCTAGGTGCAAGGTTGAGACTGTACGGTGGGTGGTCAAAAGTTCCCAACAAAAATCTTGAATTTTCACCTTGGTTTTGGCAGCAGTGTGAGGACGCACGTTATTGTGGAGGAGGATTATGTCAGATGACAGTTTGTTGAGCGTTTTGCAGTACACGTCAGCTGTAATTGTTGTCCCATGTTCCATAAAATCAACTAAAAGAACACCGTCTTTGTCCCAAAAAAACTGTATCTATCAATTTTTGACTTGTGTACAGAGTTTGCTTAAACTTTTTTAGTTTTGATGAAGTTGAGGGTTGCCACTGCATCGATTGCTGTTTTCTTTCTGGGTTGCTGTAGAATACCCACGTTTTGTCCCCCGTAACAATGCGAGAAAACAAATCATCTTCATCTTGTTGATAACGGGCCAAAAAATTTTGTCCACTAGACATTCTTTGCTGTTTGTGGTGGTCGATGAGCATTTTTGGTACCCACCTAGAACACAATTTGTGGTATGCGACGTTTTCAGGGACAATATTATAAACAGTAGTGCGTCCAAGTTAAGGAAATTTTTCAACAAGGCTACTAATCATTAATCGACGATCAGATCGCAGTGTTTGATTTACTTGTGAAACGATTTCATCGGTCTGGATACTGGGCCTGCCCCTCCGCTCTTCGTCATGGGCATTTGTTTGGCCATTTTAAAATCACGGCACCATTGTCCAACCTTACCTTTGCTCATAACTGTAGGTTCATAAACCAGGCATAACTCCCGATGAATTTCAGCAGCCGACGATTCTTTTGCACATAAGAAACGAATCACAGAACGTACTTTACATTTGGCGGTATCAACAATTTTTGCTGCCATTGTTCTTTGCATTCACGGACAACAATATGACTTCAAAACCAAAGCAAATGACGCTGTAGCTTTGCAATGAGTCAGTAGATGGCGCTACAGTAAAACTGTGCTCCAAAGCGCCAATATTTAAATATAAGCAAACGGCCTTTAGTTTATGAACCCGCGTCGTACTTGAGTTTTAATTGTTTTCTATATTGTAATCTCAATGGATCTTATGGACTTTTTGCAGACAAAACATGGTAAAGCTTCGGATTAAAAATTAAATAATTAAAAAAATATGTATAATTACCCTTTAAGGTAGATGACAAATTAAACTCATAGGTTTTTCTTTGTACGCTTTTGCTCTCGTGATATGTCGGAAAGAATTCCTCGCCTTGTTTTTTTTGTTTGAACTAATAAAAAAACCGACACTTGTGTTTCAACTTGTGTTGCTACTTGAAATACAATCTGTTTTATATAATTTTGGGGATGGTTTATTTTGAACCATATCTAATTTTGTTCTTTGCACGCTTTTAGTCTTTATCTTTTACGTTCATTTAAGCCCTAACTATTGTAAAATTAACTAATTAGGAAGCACTGACGTAGTTTCTTTGTCGGGAAAATTACTGCGTAGGAAATTATCCTGCTCGTATTTTTTTTTGTTTAACGCACTCATAAACTGTTTGTCGTCGATTTATCCGATGCTTTCTTATTCTATTAAAGGTTAATTTAAATTGAAATTATACAGTATGTGGACGGAGGATTGCTCCTGGACTATTAGAGGTATCACAACTTACTTTGGCAAGATAATACCTAGTTGGTAAACCTACAGTTTAAAGATATTTAGAAACATACAAGGTGATTTAAAATATTAATACTTCAGTAAAATAATAAATTCAAATCGCATCAAACTAAAGCTAATCCAATAAAGAGAAATAATGAAATAATTTATAATATATGTATGTTTTATAAGAAAACAAGAATCGCAAACAAAATGGGTATATACGAGTATAACACAACCAATCAACAAATTTAAAATAAATGTTCAAAATGCTGCCCATGCCAAGCCAAACATTTTTGAATAGGGTCAGAAAAGGAACGTTTAACTTGTGACAATATCTTGAATGTAATAAATTTTTGCTTGTAAATGTCATGAGGAATCAATTTAAAAAAAATATTTGAAGTGTTCTATTTAATAAAACACATTTTTTGCGAATCAACCTGTATGCACCTAAATATTTTAAAATAATAATAATAATAATAATATTAATAATGATAATAATAATAATAATAATAATAATAATAATAATAATGATAATAATAATAGATTTAGTGTTCAACAGATTAAAAATCCACTAACAAAACAATTTACAATTAATTAATTAATTAATAACAATGTAGATCTAATAACTAGGTATTACCTTGCCAAAGTTAGTTGTAACATCTCTAATAGTACAGGAGCAATCCTCCGTTTACGCTCTAAACACCCACCCTGTATATAATGCTATTGGAAACTATCGATAAAATGTAAGTCAACAATGATTAATTCAGATTGTAAAATAACTACTGTCGCCGAGGCGTAAAACGCGGAGTTGGGCATTTTCATGCTATTTGAGTGTATCTTGAAGTGTATCTTTTGAAACATTGCATTGAGATGTGGAGCGTATCTAAATTATGATTTGCTTTAAACTTTTTGTTTTACTCATGAATGCCTCTATACATTAATTTTAATTAACTGTTACAAAGAGAGGAACGATTCTGAATGATCACTTCTTGTCAATGTTGGTTTTTTTTTTTTGATATATTGTCTTAGTTCGATTCGGATAGGTGTATTTTAAATGGACGGGTAACAGTCATTAGTTAACTTAATTGTCCTACTTTGATCTGTTACAAGTAGTGTCGTTGCCATCAACTTCGAGTTATTTGATGTTTTGATTTAGCAAACGTTGGGAAGTGCGCATTAGAAAATGAGGGATTGAAATAACAGCCGTTCGTTGACTTAATTGTCCTACTTAGTTGGTATCGTTTATCTCTCTCCTTGACTTAACACCAAACTTTTACTATGACATTTACTTGCATTGAACTTAATATTTACAAAATTTGAAAAATTAGTGATAGTGTAGCTTAAACTACAACACAATACAAAATATATGTTAAACTTTTTTTTAACTTGTTACCAGCTAACTTAACAATGGGCTTTAAAGTGTCTAATGATTGATAGAAAAAAAAACAAATTTATACACTCAATTGCTTAAAAGCGTTTGTCAAACTTATGTAACTAAGATGTCAAAAAAGTTGCAGTTTACAGAGTAGCCCCCTAAACGTAAGAACTTGCGTTTATTCTTTAAACTCAGCCTAAAACACTTCCGCAAGACTCAATTTCTGTCAACAATCGTCAACGATCTGACGTCTACTAAACTTCTTTGTAGAGAGAAAGAAGTTTTGCGAAAAATTTTGTTTCGATATATCTGTTTCCTAAAACAAATAGCATTTTTTTTACAAAAGATTTCACAACTGACGTTGACCATGTTAATTCCGACTTTGTGGAAAAAAGAACTGTCGCAGAAATTGAGACTGGAGATCAGGGTTTGTGACGTTGTTTTTTAGATGTATGTACACCAGAAGTGAAATATGCGGTTTGTAGGATAACAATAAGTTTTACTGGTAGAAAATCTCCTTGTGAGTATGCAACTCAGGTTACATGCACATGGCGGTTAAAAACCTTTTTCGCTAGCGAATTTAAAAAATTGATTTGGCAGTACTGTTGGCTAACATTACTATAAACGGTCCTTTTTTCGATTAAACTTTGAAGGTTGAAGGTGTTAAGTTTAACATCCCCTTTTTAGGACTCCAACTATAACAATAGTTAATTGTTAAAGAATTAACCCAAATTCCCTTAAATGACGTGGAAATATATTGGATACACTTTTCTCCCGTCGTGAGTATTCCTTTTTTATATTTCTGCATGTGTAAATTCTTTCCTCTACTTCTATTTTCTTTGCACGTGTAGACCTTCGACTGGAATATGGCTTATGGCTACTAAATTAATAACTAAGTTGAAAGATTTTTGAATATGGTTCATTGTTAATTAGGCAACGTACTCACAACCGACTGATTACGAAAAACTAGTCTCTGTATCCTCCGCTGTAGCTGTTCTCCAAGGATTTCTAGAACATAATCTGCTAACCTTCGGTATCTCATCATTCTTTTCTATGGAATTAACGAATTTGCCGAAGTTACCTATCGAACAGGAAACAAAAAGAAAACTGCAATCAGATAAGTGAAATGAAGTGAATATAATTAACTTGTTGTTTAATGTGATTTTGAATGATCTTTAAAAAACTCGTTATATGTCACTGCGTTTTGTACTATTACTTAATTTTGAATTCGTCGTCGAATACTGGTGCTTTACCTAATTATTGCTTTGTGGTGTAACGTTAAAGTCAAAATCTGTGACACGTATTTGAATGTCGCAACAGCTTCAGGTTACTTATCGGTGTAGCCATAGGCGTAAATACCGTCGCGGCTAATAATTATTACTGGCAGATCAGATACTTCCCTACGGCGATAAGTATTTTGTATTTCTCGATTGCTAAAAAAAACTAACTTGTGTCTGTATGCACCTCGTATTTATTGTATATGTATAACTTATGTGTTACCAAGGTCTAGCCTTCGACTTTTTAACCAGTAAGTACCACCACGACCCCTCAGCGACAAACAGAGCTGCCGGTCGGGATTTTGACAATGCCTACATTTTATATATTTTGTTTATCAATGACCGTAACACGCTATTGTGTCAAACATCACTTTTTTAATGTGTTACCTACATAAATGTCATTTTAACGAATTTAGAATTTAAATTTTATCTTACGGTCTAAAACCCCTTGCAGTTTAGTCTTATCAGGGTTAATGAACCTACAAATTTAATAATGTTTTGCAGAAAATACCTGTAGAGGACTTCACATACAAACCAAAATTATTTTCAACATTTAAGTTCAGGGATGATGTTGATAGGGGAAACTTTTTACCTTATTTTGTTTTCAACTCAAAGATTTATAGAAAAAGTGTTTTGTAAATTTTATAATTTTTGAAAGACATAAAACTGTTCTGTTTTACAATCATATAATTTAACAAGTATTTGGAAAAAATATTTATCGTCAAACTTCTTTCTATCCACAAGAAGTTTATCACACGTTAGATCTCTGACAACTTTTGACGCAATTTTTATAATAATGATACCCACCCGTATACAGTAATTGAGCGTTGCTGAAGTGTTTTGAACTGAGTTTAATGAATAAGCTCAAGTTCTTACGTTTAGGGCGGTTATTCTGTAAACTGCAACATTTATGACATCTTACTTAGATAAGTATTGACCAAAGTTCGTTGTTAGATTAGCTCGTAGCAAGTATAAAAAACTTTCTATTTAACATATGTTTTGTGTAAAACCAAAACTTAGATGAGTCAAGAAAGCTAACAATTTTCCTAGACGGAGCTTGGCATCAACGTCATAAAGTGAGTTATTTGACAAACTGCAAAATAGTACTTGTTAATAAAGGTTCCTAGAATGCTAAGAAATTACCACAACAGTCAAAATTGTTGTATTAGCAAACTGAAATACTTGGCTTTATCGACTAAGTTATCGCTTAGATAACGAGTTGCATTATAAACATTCAACCGTCGTTATAGTTACTGTTGGCATTGCTTAGTTTGTTACTATTCATACGTGTCCCTGATTACACGAGATGTCGTCAGGCACACATTTCACTTATGTTTATTGTTACACGACAGGTTAACCGCCTTCTTGTAGAGGGTGGGCAAATTTCCACGGTTGTATAGGGTATCTCGGTAAGAGATAGAGAAAAATAGATGTTGGTGTCTCGATCTGTTTTTTTGAGAGAAACTCACTGGTGATTGGCTATCGTTGTTTGGTTTTAAGTTACAGCAAAAACATCGATTTTTCTATATTTTGAAAAGTGTTTATATACTAGTTGTTTATTAACGTAATTAGAGGGAGCATACATAATTCGTAAACAAATGTAGATATTTAAAATTTGTCAATGTCATTTAATTTCCCTCAAAAAAGTGTCTAAAGATGGCATTACTATTTTTTTTCTAACTTAATAATCAACTAGGGAATAGACACTTTTCAAAATATAGAAAAATCGATTTTTTCGCTGTAATTCAAAAACAAAAGACGGTAGCCGATTCTAGTTTTCATCAATGAGTTTTTTTCAAAAAACAGATCGAGACACCGACATCTATTTTTTTTTATCTCTTATGGTTACCGAGATGCCCTATACAAACGTCGCCCACTCTGTACAGTTGTATACCGCACTTAAGTATACACCTCTGAAGAGCTCATAATAAGAGCGAAATGCGCATCAGGTGTTCTTTCGTGCGTTTATGCTATTGTAGAGAAATACTTGGCTTTATCCACTCGAGTGTTTATTGCATTATAAGTTATCGCTTAGATAACGATTTGCATTTAAAACATTCAATTGTCGTTACAGTTATTTGTTGGCACTGCTTAGTTTGTTACTGTGTCTCTGATTACACGAGATGTCGTTAGACACACACATTTTACTTATATTGATAATGTTCAGGGTAATGGTAGTTACTTCTTCTAAAGTTGATAGTTTTTGACAAATAAAATTAATAAAATCGACCCGAAACAGTATCTGAGCGTCTCAAAAGCGGAATCTGGTCTATTCTTTTATGGTAAGGTATTTCTAATCGAATGTTTACTCTTACCATCACTTTGCTACCTTACCGTAAGAGGATAGGCCAGCTTCGTCTTAGTTTGCCAAGACGCTAGGATACTACTTCGGGTCAATTTTATTAATTTTATTTTACAAAAACTGTCAACTTTAGAAGAAGTAGCTACCATTACACTGAACATTAGTAGACTCAATATAATTTTTTTATTTGAAAAAAGTTGGTACCCCTCACATCAAAACTATTACAAAACAAAAAATTGTAGGAAAAAAAATTGCATTGTTTTAGCATTAAGGATCAGATAATTTGTTTTTGAATATTTTTCATAGTTTCGCTAAAATACGATCGACTCCAGACTTTTGGGATACCGCGAGAGTGTTTAATATTATAACAGTGAACTCGAAAAGAAGGAGTTAGCAAACTTATGGCATGCATTATATTTTGATTAATATTATGTGTGCTTTAATATTTGAGATTTAAATAACAAATAAAAAGTGTTTAAACTAATGTATTTGTCATACGTAGAACCATCATTCCAATTTATCATTGCATTAAACATTGTTGCAAATGTTTGAAGAAAACAGAAAAATTTTTATTCAAATTCATAAAACACACATTGAAATATGAGTTCTGTCTGGTTTACACTTAACAAATGACTTGTACAACACATAAGAATAAAAATGCATTTAAACCTATAAAATATTTAAACGTGTCGTAACATTTGAAAATAAGCTTAACGTTTGTGTGTCATTTACTGTTCCGAAAAACGTCATAAATAAGAATAAATATTTTAAAGTTGCCACATATTATACGATTACAAATTACTGGTCTTTATAATAATATATCATACTTACAGATAAAATTTCAGCGAAATATATATATGCTAAATTGCATTATAAACAGTGAATATAATTTTAATGTTGGCTGGATTGTTGCTGCAGAATGTTTGTGGATTAAAAGTTCTACATGAATCCATAATCATGCCAATAAGAAGTGGTATTATGTTTAGTAATTAATGAAATTTGTAAAGCCACACCGGTCGAATTCACGTACCGGATGAATTGGAAGGTAAAGAAGAGACGAATTCTGCTTCCACTTTTAAATCTGTCCCTAACACTAGTTTTAGTAAAAGTTACTCACAGCCATGTTTAATTATTAAATTTAATTTGTCTTTAAATACAGTTACTTTGCAGTTACTAAAGTAATTTTGATACGTGTCAATGTTTACACTAGATGTCGCAAGACAAAAATTTATGTAATTTTTGAGTTTAAACGTAAATGTGTATGGTTCAAATTTAAAACTAATTTCAATAGTGCTTTTAAGAATTAAATGTGGCGGTGAATACGAACTATAATATTTAGTTTGTATATTCATTTTAAGTTCTATTGTTACCCACTATTTTTATTTATATGATGTAATTAGTTAAACCGGTGTGGAACTTCCTACTTAACTCTCATCCTTAATGACGTTCCTTTATTCAATTTTGTTACTGTAATACCTGTATACAAAAAATGTAATCATTTTAAGTGATTATCCTAACGACCATCATTGTGTAAGTGTATTTGTTTTAATCTTGTTTTCACGCGTATGGGCTGTAGTGGTATATATAATTTATTATTTATACTACATAAACTTAGAGAAATACAACTCAAATAGCTTATTTTAATTATTAATATGTAATTTTAATTAAAATGGTAAACTTTACCTCGTAATATCAACTATTTTAAGAAGTCGATTATTAATGATAATTGATTTCCATATCTACAAAATCTTGCTACTTGATATTCGCCACTCTGCCGTTCCAGTGTACTTTTTTATCATCCAAACCATAGACAAATTTCCGACATTATTCGTGTGTGTTTTCCTAGGACGTTTATTGTCAGTTGTTTTTTCTTTGTTTTATCAAATTTAAGTTTGTTATTATTAGAATTCTTGTTCCTCACAATTAAGTATCGAGAATTAGAAACTCATTATATAGATGGGAGCCCGAGTTTTAATTTCGAAAATCACCTTGTAGACCGTAAGCAGTTTTGGGCCACACCTGTTCGTCGTCATTATTTCATGTTTAATTTCTGACTTTTACTTTACGACCTTTTGTATTTCTTGTATGTAGAAAACATAGTCCTTGGTAAACGTCCGAACACCACATTAGAATCCAAAATAAATGGTAATCGTTCCTGTCGTAACTATGGAGATGATATTGTAATAGAATATTCCATTATATTGGCAGTAAAAGTCCGAGATCTACGTCGTTTTAGTTTCTACTATCTACGCACGCAACAATTGTGGTTTTCCCCAGGGTACAGGACTACCTATTCTAGCTTTAGCGTCAAACTTTCTATTGCAAAGGTACATGTCTGTATAACATTTTTCTGGCAATTAAGCCAGAATAGTGTGTTTGTTTTTACTATTTTCATAAACAACATTGCCTAAAAAGTCAGTTGTGCATTAAAAACGCAGTATTTTTTTTAACCCTCATCATGAAGATCTCTAAAAGAAATGGTATAAATAAAACCAATGCCGGAAAAGTATACCCACTTTAAATCATTTATTTATTATCTGTGTTCTTTCGTGTTTATAATTGATGCCGGCTTTGAACAATTAACAACATCCAAATAAGTCAAGTTTAATCTCACATTTAAATAACGCAAAAGCGCTTTGGATTTATGTATCCACGCTATCGTTAAATGCCGGTTAGCACCTTTTAGTGTTGTTTTTTGTTTAAATTTAAGACAACGGAATCGAATTTATTGTACTTGTTACATGTTACTGCAAACTTGTTTTATCGATAAATTCTTTGGTCATGTCTGTTATTATGTTACAAAAATTAAATGGCGCCCATTATAATTAAATCAGATGGGTTTATTTTGATCACGATTGGTTACTTTGTTTTTAAAAACTTTCTTTAAACATAAATAAATTTATAATTTTACGACAAATTGTTCTCTTTTATTTGCCCGCGGCGTTCTCCATTACATTATCAGCTATTTAGTTTGGTTTCAATTTAATCAAGCATATTTCACTAATGGGGCGAGCTGGTATTCTGTAATATTTAGTAGGTGTAAAAGTAATAAATGCATACGTTTACTGTTAATGCTATCGTCCTTTTTCTGTGTTCACACATCAAACATTCGCAGCGAATTAGTCTGCGTCGGGGCAGATTACGACGAGTTAGTTCGGCGGCGAGATGTCTTTTTTCAAACGTATTTAAGCTTTTGGTTCTAAATTCATTTGGGTGTTTTGGAATCACATTTTAAACTAAAGCTTGACTTTATTCTTTTTATTCAAAAAGAAAGCAAGGAAAAACAAGTGCTAGACCAAAACCATCCATCCTAATTAAATCCAGTGTTGACAATAAATGCGGTCTGTCGGGTCATTACATACATTTGACACATCAAGACTGATGTCAAGAATTATTTAGCAACAATAACTCAAGTCATTCTTGAACAACTAGAAATGTAAGTACAGACATTTTAGAGGTGATAACGGTTGCCGGACTGGATACTATAACCATTGATTATAATGCTATAATTTTAAACCATTCAGATTCTGGCAGCGTTTCCACGTTGAATTGTGATGGATAAACGTTGGTAAAAGTAGAATTTAGCCCTGATATCTTCTGTTCCTTGGATCAATAGTGTACCGACTTTTCCATAAAAGATTTTGTCTTTTCTGCCCACGGTCCTAAAGTTTCAAGAGCTAGTGCTTTGAAGATAAAATGTGAGGATTCAATTTGTATGTATTTGTCATGTTTTCGTTTGCACGCTATCTCTGCTGTTGCTCTTGCTTTTCTGAAGTTTTTGATAAGTATGAGTCAGCTAAAGTGTCAACACAGTCCCAAACAAGTTTCTTGCCTTTGGACTATAGCATTAATGTTGCTCCATCAGGTCTCTTTCTATCATCTCGTGCTAGTCTTACAGGTTCTAAGGCTAAGGGAATTTTTAAAACTACTAATAAACAATGAATAATTAACTTCATTTCGCTATGTCTTGGGAAGCGCTTTTTGATTATTGGACATGATAGTCCGTGATGGCCAAATTCGTTGATAGTTTTGTCGCATTGGCATTTATGCTGCTTGAACAATTTGCAGCCAAGTCAAAAGACTACGCAAATTTGGAAGGTGAGGTTGTCTATTAATGTGCCAACATTTTAGGAGGAAATAGCGTAGAGTCAAACGCCTGATTCAGGTTTTTTGATGAGTAATTGTCTTGCGGCATCTACTTAATTTGACGAAGAAAGCGACTTCATAATCCTCTCAATGTTAATAATATTCCAATTTTTTTGCGAGTGTGGTATAGAAGAAATGCTATTGTTGAGATTGTTCCAAGCAATCAAAGCATCTTCTTTGAGATTGTCAGGAATTGTAATGTCCATAAAATGTAAAACTTGAGAGATCAGATTTTGACAGCCATGAGAAGAGCCTAGGAAGGCTGGGAGAGCAATGTCACTAATTTGTCTTATTCGTAGTCCATCATATTTTATTGGGAGGGTAGCTAAATTTCAGTGTGGCGGATCAAACTTTAAGTTTATAACGGATTCCAGTGTTGTTTTAAATGATTGTCTAAATCTTCCATCAGGTCTGTTAATTTCCAAAAAGGGCTTGTTCTGACTAGGAAAGCGAATTTTGGGATATAAAAACAATTCTTTATGTGAAAGTATGCCAATCAACTTTCTCTTAAAGTTTGTTTGTCATATGATAATGGATTTCATGCTGGCCGTAAATAATAAAGCATTGAAGGTATCCTTGTATTTGTACAAATGAGATTTAAATTGAATTAGAAAAAGAAAATAATGCTTATTACTTGTTTCGTGAATAATATTACATAACCTAGTTTAAGACAGTGGTAACGGATAGTTAAATCAGTACTACCATAAACATCAATAGGTTGTGGCGTTTCAGTAGCACTGATTTTCTTGTCGACGTTGCTGTTTACCTTTACCTCTGTTTTGACAAGAACCTTTCACCAGTGAGAAGTCTTTTACAACTGATTTTTTATCGTTTTTGATGACTAAATTCCTCATCGGAAGTTTGATACCATTCATTATTACATCAGGATGAATATAGCGAATAAAAAAAACAAAAAGTGGGTTATGAACGGGTATTCAAAGACTTCTAGTATTTTCTGAAGTTCATTGTTTCCACATTTTCCGCTACCAGATGCCCCAGTAATATAATTACGAGACAAAATTTTTGTGATGTAAATTTTGCCCACCAATAGAAAACTCTTAGGAAAAAAAGGTTATAACTAAAGGCACCACAAGACAAGATCTGAAAGGTAATTAATCTTAAAGAAGTTTTAGCTAGTCACCCAATTTTAGCTCTACTGATGTCGTGGATGGTATAAAGAAAAATCTTGTTAAATCGAAATATCGAGGGGTTAGGGAGCGCCACACAAAAGAAACATTTTTCCTAGTTAAGTTAGTCAGTGGAGCAGAAAAAACAGAGAAATTCGGAATAAATCGCCTATACCAACTCACCATTCTAATAAATCGTCGAATATCAGTAGCCTTAGTCGGAGTGGAAACCGTCAATACAGTTGACATCTTGTCGGGATCAACCAATAAGCCATTACAATTTACCACTAACTGAAAGGTTATAGATTTTTAATAGTACGTCTAAATGTTGTTCGAAAGTTGGAGTGGTAATGATCACATTGTTTAAGTAAGTGTAACAAAAGAGTTCTAGATCAGCATCTAAGATCATATAAAATCAGTCGTTGAAACGTTTCTGAAGAATTGTGCAATTCGAAAGGCATCCTGGTAAACTAAAAAAAACCAGTTTGGCACAGTAGAAGCGGTGATAGCCTCAAAATTCTTAGCTAGAGGAATCTGACAGTACGCCGAGCGTATGTCTAACGATAGACGAAACTTAGCATCTCGCAGTCTATCAAAAATTGAGAAAATCTAAGGAATGGGATAGCTATCCTTTTAAGTCACTTTGTTGACCCTCTTGAAGTCTACCCAAAAACAATAGATATTATCCTTTTTCTTGACCATGACAATTAGTGACAACCATAAACTGTTCAACGGTTATATTGCTTCTAAATGTAGTATATAGTCGAGTTCTTGGTTTACTATGGTTTGCTGTTCGTATTTGGTGTTCCACCAGTGAAGTACATGCTAAAGTGAAAAGGACAGAAAAATTTGAAGCAAATTGGTCTGCAGAGAAAATAATTCAGAATGAGAAACGACATGAGATATCGACAAAGTATTCACATTTAGATCTCCAAATTTCCAATGTTCATTTCTAAAATTTGGCACAACGTTCATGGCAATCCAAAAGTCGACACCCAGAATTAGTTGATGTCACCAATACTTCAAAAGTTTTCGATTTATTTTCCACCACGATAGGTAGCGTCACGACTCCTACAATGTTTCATCAAACGTTATTAGCGACAGTACACACGAAAACAGAAAACGGAGAAAGAAAAAACCCCAAAGGCTTGTGAGTGTCTCAGCCAGAGCTCCCGAATGTGGTCCTAGTTGCTCCTCAATCCAACAATCCGTAGATCACAATTCAATAAGATTATAACGCAGACTCGCTTGTTAATGAAAGATAATAGTACACAAAACAATTAAATTACTGCTTATGATACGCATGCGCAGATGCAAAATCATACGTAGATGCACAAACCACGTAGCAACGTCAAAAATACACAATGGTACCTAAGTACTATCTCTAGCCATTAGTTATGCAGACACATAAAGGTTAAAACTAAAATTTAATAAAAGTGGAGTTGTAGCATCTAGACTTAATTACATACAAAAAAATAATTATATCCATACATGAAAGTTTACCTAAATTGTTCATCCTATTCTTTGTTAAATTATAAATAACAAAGGTCAGGTTACTGATGTGCTCATTTAAAACAGCATAATGCCCCAAATTTTGTTTTCTTAATGTATATCCAAAGTAACATTCTTTTTTGAAACCGATATCATAAACCGTTTTCGAGGAAAATAATTTTAAACTTTTTGTGTTTCTGACATAACATCAAAATTATATCTGTAATATCAAGTTGGCTTTAAAAAATCAACAAAATCTACAAATACTGATAATAAAAGTTCTAACTATTAAGTTGTTTAATTGGAAATTTTAAAATAATTTTGTTTCGTAAGAGTATAAAGCAACAAAAAATAAAGATATTTAACAACATGAATAAGATAATTAATTCTACAACAGATGCTTTAGATGACGACCATTTGTCTCAATATTGATTCTTTTCTCTAAAGACCGTCTAATTTTAATGATTTAAAAAACTCATAAATCACCTCTAGTACCTGTACTATCCGTTTGGTAGAAGAGTTGCTGGAAACCCTGTATTTTAAACTAATGTGTTGGGCATATGGATAAGTAGATGTAGTATTATATGTGATAAAAGTGACCATTAAGCACTAAATTTTATTACCCCAGACCTAACATACTTTATTTTAAGCATACATGATGTTTTTTTATAGCAGTCCACCCCGAAACTTAATCAGTGGTGAGTTAAGAGAGAATTTAAATCAACGGTCCCTTAGTCAAAATTCACTTAATTAAATTACTGTAAAAGATTAAAAATAAAAGTAATTAATCAAAAATTCGCTTGTATATTTTAATTCGAATAAATGATCGAAACGATCGCACTTCCTTTATGCCCCGCAGCTTGCAAAATCGATTTTAATGTTAAGAATAACTTTAAGTCGTACAAATCCCGAGCTTAATGTTACGCTGAACTTATGCAAAGAAACAGAAACTTCGGCAACGCCCAATTATTAATGTGTAACAAGTAAGAGTGAAACATTTATATTGAAGTTAATGAAACTAAACTAATTAATTTAACGATTGAAACAAATATAAGTGTTTTTTTAAGAAAATATACCTAGTTTATATAAATAATACAAACATTTAATGAAACTTTTCTCTTGTTAAAACAAATTTGATTAATCAATACTTAAGAAAAAAATTCAACATAAACAAACAAGTTCTCTAAACAAATATTTTAACTTAATCTACTTAATAAGAAGAATAAAATTCTCAGTGTGGTGACTGAAAGTTTAGTTTACGTATTAGTTGACATAAACACCCATATTTCTTAACAATAATCTTACCTTGCAAATCACAAGTTCATTAAATCCAAATAAAGTTTGGTAGGTACTCACCTAAAAATAAAAATAAAATTAATCTTCTACAAAGGTAAAAGTACAAAATTAATCGTTGTTATTTCAAATATTTTACGTTTGTTTCTATACTACGATCGCCCTATTTGTTCATTACAAACTCACTGGAATCTTTTATGTTAGGTTCATAGTTTTAGTGATTATCTAAATCACCAATCTGGAATTCTTAGCACGCACGATTCAGAGCAAGCTGTATCGTACACATTCGAAAAACTTCCTAATGACGTTTTGCAAAGACCTCTTTATTTTCATCGTATTTATTAGTTTCATATACCCATTTTGTGTGTTTAAAAATTTATTCTTGTTTGTAGGTTGAGTTAACCAAAATCTATTCCAATTCTGAGCACAGAAATTTAATTCCACATAATATTCTTTAAATTTTAATTTGTGAAATCGACTCTTTTGTTTCTTTTTAGTCAAGTTTTTGACATGCTATACATGATTATAAACTGTAAAGGAAGGAGTACGTTGAAAATTATATACTTACTCCAAATCTTATAAATGGTCGGATTTTGAAATCGTTTTTATAATCGATTTCTAAAGTCGGTTTTCAAAACCGTTTATTAAATTCGATTTTTACGTATGCTTGTTTATCAAAATCTGCATTAATAATTCGTCATGAACTTTTATACACAAGTTTAATTAAATATTGATTTTTAATTAAAACATTAATAAACATGTGGCACTTCCGGTAGTACCAGAAGTAACGATTAACTTTCTAATTTTAAATAGAAACCTTTAAATATTATTTGATTCAATCACAACTGTTAATACAAGTTTGTTAGATCTTTGTGAATTTTATCAACCTAAGCCGTTTTAATTTAAATCCAGGTGCATTTAGTTTTAACCTCTACCCTAACGGCGTTGGTGCGTAAACTCCTTCAATTTTTTACAATTGCAGAAAATGAATTTTTATTGAGTTGTAGAAAAAATATACTGTACAACTTTGGAGACATGTAAGGTCGTTCTGAGATATTATTTTCTTTTAAGGAAAGTACCTAACGACGCCTTTAATAAAACAGAAAATTGTTTCACAATAAAGAAAATGTAATTAAATATATTTACAATCAATTTCTAGATACAGCTTAAATTTTAAGTTGCGAAGTCAATGTCATTGTGGATTATAGGGATAATATTTATGCTTGCTTTATCAATATTATGACAGGGTGGGAAAGTCAATAAAGAAAATGTGAAAACTGTGGAATGGGCCTCTATCGGCGAAACCACATGAAAAAAACAGGCCGTGAACTCAACCTCAAGGGTGGTGCAAAATTGAGTTCGGAAAAAGCAGAAAAAATCTGTTTATATATCTAAAACCCGTTAAAAAATAAATTGGTTCAATATAAACACACTTCTGCGTTCAAAAAAAGGAATTTATAGTAACAAATAGCAATAGTGTAATTGAATATCATTTGGAAATAAAGTCATCATTAAACCCATCAAAATGTTCATTTTTTAAATAAAAATCCACTCCTACAAAATTTTTATTAAACACATAGGCATATTTAAACAACTCTTAAAAAAACACAAAATCCAAGATGGCGGAGAAAGGATTGGTTTTAGAAATGCGCAAACTTAAGATTAAACTCACCAAGGAAAACCCTTTCAAATAGAGGGTAAGAGAAAAAATGTATACAAAAATGGTGGGTTACCCCTATAAAAATTTCTTAAATGCACTGGACTAGTACCGATAGATGGTAGTGTAGTATTAAAGATAACGGCCAACAAATCTCCTAAAACTAGCGCCACTATAAAAGGTTTTCACCATAAAAAACCTTTTTTTTGTTGGTATAATTATTCATTACAACATAAATTAACTTTTCTACGCAGTTTAACGTCAAATAATAACGAAATTTCCAATCTACATAAGAGAATCGACTCACTTGAATTAGAATGTAAAAATCCAAAGCTTGAATTAAATGAGTTAAAGGAAACAAAAATATCTAACGTTGAGGAAATGTACAATGAAATTGATGAAAGATCAAGATGTGCCAAGAATGTCATTATATATAACTTAACCGAACAATCTTTTGATTCCTCTCAAACAAGAAAAGAAGCTGATTTAGCATTTTGCAGTGATATAATTAAATCCTTAAACCTAGATTTTTCTCCCATACAAGCCTTTTGTGTCGGTAAATCAACAGACAAAGATAGGCCTCTGAAAATCTCATTTTCAAACAAAGAGTCTGCTCTCCAACTAATTAAAGCACATCGCTCTCAGCAAGGCAATAGTAATGTTACAATTAAATTTGATTCTACTTTAAACCAGCGATTATATCTTAATAAGTTGCGCAAGGAACTGGAAAACCGAAGAAGTAAGGATGAAGAGCAGTTGACAATTCGTTATATTCGTGGTATTCCTAAAATTGTGAAAACTCCAGCAATTAACTCTCACTCTCAAAAATCAAAAAACTAAACATTTATTATCACAATACTGGGGGTATCAAGAGTAAAATTCGTGATTTTTGTATAGCAGTAGCTTTTTGTAGTTATGACGTAATAATCATCGTTGAAACATGGCTCGATGCCTATGTTAAGGATTGCGAATTTACTCTGGTTAATTATAATATATATCGTTGTGACAGATCTGAACGAAAAAACGTGGCGGTGGCGTATTGATAGCGGTGAACAAAACTATTAGTGCTTTGGTCTTGAACGCTACAACAAACGTGGAACATCTTTTCTTAATGGTTGTGCTTATAGGGGCTGTTCATATTCCTCAGAACAGTTCTTCAGAAGTGTATGAATCCCATTGTCGAGCTGTTGAAGACTTATGTGATAATCATTCCCCCAATAAATTAATAATATGTGGTGACTACAATCTTTCCAATGATCAATGGTCACATGACACTATGGGAGTCATGGCTAATTATGAAGCTAGTCCAGGAGCTGTAATTCTTCAGAATTCATTTGGTTTTTTAAATTTAGCTCAAAGAAATAATTTGCTTAATATACGTGGTGTGTTTCTAGATTTAGTGTTTTGTGATATTACGGCTGATGTGTCTTATAGTTTAGATCCACTATTCCCTAATAGTGCTCATCATTCTGCGTATGCTATCAATGTAAAGGTAGAAAAAATCGTAACTCTACCTAGTTCTATAACTAAATATTTTTTTCATGATGCAAAGTTTGAGGAAATTAATTTCGTTTTTGCCTCTATTTATTGGCAGTTTCTTTCCTCGGTATTTGTAAATATTAATTATCTTGATGATGAATTTTATTGCATTATGTATCAACTGTTTGAATTTTTTGTTCCTAAAAGAACATTTATCCGATCTAAGTACCCTATACGGTTTAACAAGACAGAAAAGTGTGCGCATGCTAAATATAAGAGTACTAATGGGTACAATGATTACCTAACTTTTATAATCTGCGACACGAATGTAAATCTCTTAGTGCCATACTTTATAGGGAATATTTAAACGGTATTGAAGTAAAGTTTGCTACTAACATAAATAACTTTTGGCGATTTGTAAATGACCGAAAAGAAACTAAAGGCTTGCCTATAGAAATGTTTTTGTCCAACAACCGTAGTAACAATTTAAATGATACTGTTAATTTATTTGCCGATTATTTCTCGTCTGTCTATAATTAAAACATCTGTAACCAGACTTCAAAATCTGGAACCGTTGGTTACAAAAAGGTTGATCCCAATTTTAAATTTATAATAAATAGGGCAATGGTTTTTGAAGCAATTAACAATTTACTTACCTCTTTCACACATGGTACTGATAATATCCCTAGTGTAGTATTAAAAAATGTATTCATTCTGTTTTATACCTCTTACCATAATCTTTACCCGTTCCATACAAGATCACTGTTTTCCTGATAAATGGAAATTAAGCTATCTATCCTCAATTTTTAAATCAGGAGACAGGCGTGATATTAAAAATTATAGAGGCATTTCTCTACAATCAATCATTCCAAAATATTAGATTGTATACTAACAAAGCAACTGATGTGGGCATCTAGAAATCTGATAATAAATGAGCAACATGGCTTTTTATCTGGTCGCGCTACAACAACTAATCTCATGCAATATCATGCCTTTTTGTCGGAGGCTTTGGAGAATCGTATGCAGGTTGACGCTATTTATACTGATTTCGCCAAGGCTTTTGATAAAGTAAACATCAGCACTTTGTTAATGAAGTTAGAACAGTACGGGTTCAATGTGATGATCGTTGAATGGTTAAAAAGTTTTCTTTGTAACAGGAAGCAAATTGTTAGAATCGACAGTCATTACTCTAGAGAAATAAATATACCTTCTGGAGTTCCCCAGGGTTCTCACATGGGGCCTGTACTGTTTTTGCTATTTATAAACGATATAAGAGATTGTATCACTAACTGCCAATGTTTATTGTATGCGGACGACCTTAAGATATTTAGAACTGTAAAAATATTCAGGACTGTATTTTGATTCAAAATGATTTAAATGCAATTCAAAATTGGTGTGGTAGAAATGATTTGTTCCTGAATATTACTAAATGCAAAGTCATATCATTTTATAGAATTAAGTATCCGATAGAATTTAAATATTGTATCAATAATATTTTAATTGGAAGGGTAGAAACTATTAAAGACTTAGGAGTCACATTTAGTTACAATTTAAGTTTTGTGCACACATTTGTAACATCGTGAACCATGCCTGGAAAATGTTGGGGTTTATATTGAGAATTGGTAAAGATTTATCTTTCAGGTGTGTAAAAATTCTATTTTGCTCATTAGTTCGTTCTACCTTAGAGTACTGTTCTCAAATATGGTCCCCTTACATTAAGTATCAGATCGTCGATATTGAAAAAATTCAAAATAGATTTTTAAAAGCAATATCTTTTAAGTTAGGGTTTCCAGCATTCAACACTAACAATATTTTAATGCATTTGAACATGTCTACACTAGAAAATAGACGTATAATGGCCGATTTGCTTTTTATATACAAGTTGGTTCATGGGCAGATAAGATGTTCTACTCTTGTAGAATCACTTGATTTTTGGAACTCAAGTTATCATTGTAATACAAGAAACAATGTTTTGTTCAGAATTGGTCATTTTAATACTTGGTGTGCCTATTACTCTCCTCTTGTACGAATGATGCGTTATGTCAATGTTTTACAATCTGATCCCCAATTTGATCTGTTTTACCCAAATATTAACGTTTTTCGTAGCAGAGCAAAATCTGTAGTTCATTTTCTCCTCTAGTGGTATAGTTTATTAGCGTAGTAAAAAATAATATTAATTATTGGTACCTTGCAAATGTTATTTCATTTTGTTTTAAAATGGATGTATTTTTTATGTATAGTTGTATACCTAGTTTATTAGCGTAGTTAGAAAAATTACTTATTGTTACCTTGCAATTTTTATTTTTATTTCATTCTGTTTGAAAAGGATGTATTCTGTTTGGATAATAATAAATAAATAAATAAATAAATTTTTATTGACACAAAAACAATACGAAAAACATTTGTAGTCAAATTTTAAAATCAAGGCTAAGCTATTTAAAAAGTGTCATAGTTTTAAGTTAGTGTTTTAAAATAATAAATTGTACTTTTCGTTTTGTAATACTACTATTATTTGAATCGCATAAATTTTCTCTTTCTATTGATACTATTACCTTTTCTGTAAGTTAAATTGGCAAGCAACAATTAGCAAAAATGTTCATTACCATGTTAGATTTCCATGTTCGAGTTTAATAACGAACTCCCTACAGACTGGATTATTATTATACTACATACCTCAATTTACTAGTACTTTAAAGTTAAAAGTACTTGAAGATCAAAAATATTAAAAAAATATTCTAAAAAAAATTCAATGCAATGATTATAGTTTTCTATTTTCATGTAGATGAGTGAAAATTTTAAAGCTATTTTTGTCTATTTTACGTATTAAGGAAAAATGTAGTTAATCATTTGGTAAAATTATTATTAATGTACATTTTATTAAATTATGAACATTGAAAATAGATTCTAAGTAAAATTGTTATTCAAAAATCGTATGAACTTTCTATGCGGTGATTCTTCCAGGCAGATATGTTTAAAATGAATAATTATTATCTGTTTAAACTTTATTTTTAGAAAACGAAAAAAATACCATTCTTAATCTATTCTTTAAGACATATTTTGGTATTTTAATTTTCCAGCTAAAGATAAGTTTGAACAAAGTAAAAACACTTTTAGTACACATAGCATGCCCTTTTTTCTACAAAAATAATAAAAGTGCAAATCAACGTAGTCGGGTATTAGAGATTCAAATAAATGCATTAAATTATTTTTTTTCATTTTTGTTATTCGTGATACGTAACGTTAAACTGATGAAGAAGTATTAAAAACGTGGTTAATAAGTTTTTCTTTGTAAAAGACTTCCTTTTACAGTTTTATACGTTTGCTTAAACCGACCATAGCCGGCAGGTATTCTATCCTCTTGGTTTTTATGCGTGTATTTTTTTGCAGTTTTTGTTCCGTGTTTTTATTCAAATTTTTTTAAAAATCACCTTATATTAGCATTTAAATTCGCCATTGCAAATGATAAAAAACCCATTTAAGAACCGATTTGAAAAATCTACTAAAAAAAACCCATTTATAAAGTAGACTTTAAAATCCGATGTATAAAACCGACTTTAAAGACCGTTTATTAAAACGCACATAAAAACTCACTTTAAAAATCGACTTGAAAACGGATTTTAAAAATTGACTTAAAAATCAATTTTAGAAGTCGACTTCAAAACCGATTTACAAATCTATTTCAAAAGGTGACTATAGAATTCGATTAATCGATAAATCAGTTTTAGATTTTTCCAAAAACCGTGTTAAATCGAAAATCGATTAATCGGTTAATCGATTTTTGTTGCCACCACTAGCTTTCCAAACCCATGCATTAGGGTAGGTATTTTTTTATATTTATAATAAAACAACCTAAAGATCAATTTTCATAAAACATCGCATACTGGAATATTCACAAACATATTAATTTTAAATTTGTATAGGTCTTTTTGGAGAAATATTTAAACATAATTTCTTTTTAAATTTTAATTTCATTATTTAAATTTATTTCAATAAAATTTGATAGATTCTATTGGTATATTAGTAAATAACTATATTAAATATAAAGAAAAAAAAATTATATTTATTTTAAATATATATGGATCTTCTTACATTACATTAAACTATCATACCTTTAAGCATCATATGGGTCCAATTTATAAATTTTCTAAATATATGCCAAACATACTTAAAAATATCACAATCAAAAATAATAATAGTATTAAAGATTTATGGTCATTTAAAAAAAAGACATAAATCAATTTAAAGTACCACATACATTTTTTTCTTTATACAGAGCTTTTTATTTAACATTGGCCATAGGATTTTACATGTTAATATTTCAATCCCATGTTAACACTTTTTTGGACGTCTGGTATAAACCATTTATGTTAATTATAATTAAGTGGTAAAATGTCTATTAGAAAATATTTTTATACCCATTTTAATTTTTTATTTAATAAAGAAAAAAAAATGTCGTCTTGGGAGGATTCGAACCGACGAGTCCAAGGGACTTTTGTAATTTGACTTTGTTACTATGGTAACAAAATTTGTTTATTTATGATTGTAGATTTGCTTGGTACTGGACGATTTGCAACTTCTCGACTTGAAGCACCTCGTACGTACTCTGTACAATCTGAACTCTTTCTTTTCAATATTTAAGAATTAAACGTGTCAAAATGTCTCAAACTTAATAAACAAAATTTGAGTGACATTTCGTTACCATAGTAACAAAGTCAAATTACAAAAGTCCCTTAGACTCGTCGGTTCAAACCCTCACCGAGACGATATTTTTTTTTTGTGTTTTCTTTATTAAATTAAAAACTTACAAATAAGTATAAGAATGTTTTCTAATAGACATTTTATCACTTAATTATAATTAACATAAGTGGTTTATACTAGATGTCGCAAAAAAGTGTTGAAATATTATGTGTAAAATCATATGGTCAATGTTAAATGAAAAACACTGTTAAAACTCTCCTTACATACTAATATACCAATTGAACTTGTATTGAACTTGTAATAGAATCTATTAAGTTGTATTGGATTGGATAAAAATTAAAAAACATACAAACATCTCTAAAACTGATTTCATAAAAATAATAAAACTATTAAACTAAAGTTATTTTACATTTAATCAACAAATCTACTCACAAATTTATGACGTAGCAATGGACCACCCAGTTTTAAGTACAATTACAGAACTAGTGTTACAAAAACTAGAACAAGATATTCTCAAAAACATCAAAAACCTTAAAAAAACTTTGTTTTTACAAAAGATGTGTTAATGATATTATAATAATAGCTCATGAAAAAGAAATCCAAAACACTTTCCAAAATTATTACAATAAATTAAAATTCACTAAGGAAATTGAAAACAATAAAAGAACTATAAACTTTTTAGATACCACTGTAACAATAAATAAACAAAATTCAATAGAAAAAAATTGGTATAAAAAAATATAAAAACAGATAGACTTTAAGATTACAATTCATACTCAAAAAATTACAAAAAAATTGTAATTAATTCAATAACAGATAGAGCAGAACCTAAATATCATAAACAAAATTTTAAAAAATTGAAAAGATGTTGACCAAAAATAACGATCCTAAAACTACATTTAAAAACAAATTAAAACTAGATTAAACAAAATTAATTATCCACAAAATGCTAAAAATGATAAATAAAAAATGTCTTTATAGCCTAATTTTTTTGGAATAAAATTTAATAATAGGAAAACTCTTACATTAATATACCATACATACCATTTTTATCCAACAATTTAAACATGCACAGAAATTAATTCCTACATACGAAGCTTATGTTTTCCGCTCCCACTTGTCAATTGTACAAGAAGGCAGCATTTTGTATAAACCTAATTAAGTTTTTTCGTAATTCTCGTGTTATTTATTAAAAAAAAAATACTTTTTTTAGTTTTTTTAAATTTAAAGCCTATAAGGAGATTTCTCAGTTAATTTTACATTGTAACAACGTAAATGTCTTAATTTATTTATTTTATTTTAAATTTTAAAAAATTGTTTGATACCCCATTTTGACGATAATGCGGATTAATACAATATGATAGTTCTCCACCGAAATCACAAACACTTTTGTATATAGTAGTTTATGCTTGATTTAATAGAAAATGTAGTCAAATTCTTTGATAAGTAACTCATATTGGTACAATTTTCAGGAAATATTAACAATTTATTTTTTTTTGTTTTCGAGTTAAGGAAAATAAATCCCGACGGTCACCGATGTAGAAGAACTTATTAAATTTGCAGCGCTTTTTTTAAATTAGAAATAAAGAAAAATGATTATACTTTATATCCTGATTTTACATTAAATTGGGATAAAACAACAAAATTTTCAAGGTTATACATCTCAATAAATATAGCTTTAGCTGAGAGCAACCGAAATACAAGAGAGCACTTGAATAATTTGAATGTTGTTGTCCTTAGAAATTCAAATCTCTTGAAACTTTAAACAGCCATAATTCTGAAAGTACTTGTTTAAGTTAAATAAAATTTGGCATTGTAAGAAAAACATCCATTTATAATTCATAATGTACGTTAATATGTTCTTCCTTTGATAATTATTTATCTAAAACATTTTTGTAATTAAATATTTTAAAGAAGCACTTTAGTAGGCTACGTATCATAAATATTTCATGTTCATCTTTTATATTATGCAATACTTTGTTCGCTTTATAAAATTTATCGAAGATAAATTACAATTTAAATATTTACTTTACAGTTCAGCATCTGTAACAAATTTTCAATAAGGTACGCAAATGGGAAAAGGTTTTTTTTAATATAACAAGGCCACTTTTTAGAGGAAAAACAAAAATCAAAGAGAGCTTTATATTTCATGTTGTTACTATTAATATGTGTCATATTTTATAATATGTGCTTTATAATAAACAAGTAAAAATTATAGTAATCTGAGAACTAAACAACATTTTCTCATTCCTTAAAAAATAATTATGCGTATCAATAAATATTAAATTTACTTTATTTTTATATTTATTCAAACTATTAATTAAAACCCTCAAAAGTAAAATCAAACGTTAAAAAGAATTATATGGGCATCTGAACATCAATGATGAAGTTTTATTTTAGTCTACATCCCAGTAAGATAGAACTGTTTTTGATACATTTATAAAAGTAACAGTATTACATTTTTACAACCTTTTTACCGCGCACCAGCTGTTCTTGAAGGTTACCTAATAAATTTAATGAAGTCTCTGCAAAATTTAAAAAAAAAATTAAATATGTACATTCGTAGGTTTATCGACTAAATTTTAAAGAAATATTATTATTATATGTCGCTTAGATTTGTAAAATGTCAACGACATTTTGATTTACATTTAATACTCACATTCTACAATTAAATTTTACGTTTATACAACGAATTAACATTAATTAAAATTTCACCAACCGATAAAAATCCGCATCCTTTTGCCTGATACTGATCTATGCAGGTCTAACTCAAACCGTCAAATATTCACAACCTTTAATTTGCTTATATTTTGAATTCGTGCTACAAACTACGCTCCTAACTTTAGTTTCATGTTTTTAAACACTTACAGTTGAAACAACACTTTTCAGTGACTATTTCTAATGTTTGTGTTCAAAGATATCGACAGAGTTTTTGAATTAAAATAAAGTAACCTTTTGATTGCCAATTTACTTTGATCAATAAAGCGAGGAATTCAAACACTAAAAACGCTAGTTAAATCTGTTGTTAGATAACTGTTCTTCTGATTGGTTACGCATTAGATTTTACGTCCATTGATTGGCCAACAAATTGTTAACGAATTGTTAACGACTAATTGCAATTTATGACACATCTTTATTATTTAGTTGATTTTAAATCTTTTATTAAACTCATTTATTTTAGAGGAATTTAATAATTAGATGCATTATGAAATACTCTATGAAAGAAGATGATTTTTATAACATTGGTTTCAAATGGAAAAGCGATGAGAACCAAAGAAACTCGACACAGTAATCGACGGGCGTCAATAATTAAAATGAATTAGTAATAATAATTAAATAATAATAATATATAAATAATAATAGAAATCAGTTATTGAAAAATCCTCATAGTCGTTATTAATAATTGTGGAAAATGCAATTAAAGTTTAAAGCAGCCAAGATCAAACTTAGACATGCGATGGTCAGACAAAATTGAATACCCAAGATTGATCGATTTAAAATAAAATCTAATTTTATTTGATACTCAGAGGCGCTGATAACAACCGCCACTTTTACAATGACCACCATTTACCACAACCATCTTTTTCAGTTTTTACTATCTTTAATTAAAAAAAAAACAGTTCACTTTTTTACAACCCTGAGCATATAGAACTGATATTGCCTAACCAACTTTGAATACAGACGTCACAAAATCCCCAGTTATGACCTTATACTCAATATGGTATTAAAACAACTAACTATAAAATCTTTAGACAGCCTAGATTCAACATTTAACCAATGAAAGAAAAATTATTTATTGTAAACGTAGCTTATTGCTACACGACAATCAGTACAATTATTTAATGTCACATATGGAAAAATATTTTTATTATTATTTTTAATATTTTCAGTCATAATATTACAAGAACGAAGTTCAGTGGTGTTTTTAAAGAATACGTTAAGTGAGAACCAAACCACTAATCAAAAATAGTATAGATCGTATATTCTTATTCCAAACCATAACAAATAAAATCTTTAAGATACATCCAAAATGAATAGCAAAATCAAAAACAATAAATATAAACACTTGTTATGGTTAATTTTTTAACAAACTATAAATTAAATCACAGTGTTAAGAACTTGGTCCGCAGCTCTGTTAGTCGAAGTGGGATTGTGGGTGTACTTATAAGTAATTAGATCAAAGGCAAAAGAGCGCCACGCAGTAAAAGTGTAGTAAATATTCTAGAGCATCTAGGATTTCCAAACACAAAAACAAACCGTAAGATTGTAGAGATATAATTTTTGTAAAACCACTAGACCACAAAAACACAAAAACATATAAAATAAATACTAATATAATGTAGATAAATGCACAATACAAATATTTAGCTGGTAATTAAGTAGAATTATTTGTTTTCATAAGAATGGATTTGAAGCTCCTAAAATATTTAATAACGGCACCGATAACAACGTCAATGGAAAAGGGTGTGATCGCAGTGTTAATCGGTAATTACTTTGACAAACAGATACATTTTACACAAATCTTACACACTAATACGTATGGTAATTAATGACGTTAAGTTTAAGCAACAAAATTACGTAGGGTACCTGTATCCGACGGCAAATTTAAAATACTAAAAAGGCGCAATCACATTAAACACATTTTTTGAAAAATCTTTTAAATCACATCAATCGAAAAAAAAAATTAGGTTATATACATTTATAAGAGAAAACGTTTCCAACTTATCAGAATGTTTGTAGATTACGATCATAAGTAGGCAAGAGTGGCAAGTGCATCATTCTCACACAAAATGTAGTATTGTAAAAAAGTAGACAGACGTAGCAGGAATAAGAAGTCTTTGATGAAACCCTCAATAGCAGCAGGAATAGCCGGTACAAGAACCAATTTTATAGTGATCGGTGTCTAGAGAATAGTTAGATCTATTGGTAAACTACCATAATTCACGACTTTGCTTTGTAATTATTTATTTGTTTGCCTGATAGAAGGTCTGCAACTTGTTCAAAAATTGCGGTAGAATAAAGATTTTACAAAAGTAGGAATACAGCAAAAAATGTTACTTGCGACGTAGAAGAATGTCGCGTGCTTATCCCTAGGCTATTATTGAGAGTTTTTCGTTGGTTTATATACACTAGTAGTTAACTACTAATTTTCAAAATTCCTCAAATATTAACTTTGAAAGTACGACCATTTTGTACGTAACTAGAGAAAGAAAGAAAAGAAAGTAATCGGCAAATTTTGTGAAGAGAAAGTACAAATTTTTTAGCATGGTCAACTAATAAAATCGTAAAGTTTTCAAATTAAAATTCGCACCTTAAGTGATGACTACGGGAATCCACAGGCGCAACTTTAATTGCCTAAACTACAGGCGGATTTTCTACTAGAAGTTACTTTTATGGCACTAAAAAGTTAATTCTTATTAATAGCAGAAAAACCCGTCACACACTTCTTCTTCTAACAACGCCAATACTTACACAACAAAACTTACGAAAAACAAAACTTTTTGCACGACACTTATATAATGAGTGATTTTACTCCCTAAAAAAAGGGAGTAAAGTGAGTCTTTACTTCTAGAGAAAAAAAAGATAGCCAACTCATTTTATATTTATTTTAATATTTACATTAATATTAGAACCACCACTAATACTACACAAATATGTTAACTTATTAATTTTATTATTTGGGATATTAACATGCACTTGATTTAAACCGTTGGAAGTTGACGATGACGGTTTCTTTTTCTTTTCCCCAGTTCTTTTTTCAGAATAATTTTTTCGGCAATCATCTTATCAGCCAATGAATTTTCAATCTACCCCTCCTGCGACAATATTCGATTTCTATCCACCATGACATTTTATAACGCTAATATCTGCACCTGTATCGGCTAGGAGAAATGATGACAAGCACCGATGGCAGTGGCTTGTGTAAGAAGATAAATCAGGTAAATTGAGGTATGCAGGTATTTGCGTAGGTAATTCTCCAAAATTGTTTTTACCTACGGGCTGCGTAGAAAATTTGGAACTTGGAAAAACAGGCTATAGTCCAGGCAATGGAGGGTTTCTATTTGCAAAAAGTCGAAAAAAATGAAATTGAGGGGGATAGTAGATATAGGTCTCTTGATAATACACCTGAGTTTACCACCTTGGAGGCTTGCCGTTTGAAGGTCGGGAGAATGAAAACTCTGCGTCGCGACGCTTTTCGACAAATAGCGCTGTTGTGGTAAATGCTATTGAAAAAAAAATTCTAATACAATAAATTTTGCGCGATTGTGTGCATTTGCATTTTCTATTTGCGACCAATACTTTCCGCTCTACGGTGCGGATTAAGACGAATGTCGCTCTTAAACAATTCTGTAATATTTTTTTCTTTGAAAGAGTAATGTTTTGTGAGTCTGCAGATGTCTGATTTGATACATTTGGTGATATATAATAAATAATATAATTTTTAAAACACGCTGCTACATACTCCAACATGTGCATTTTTTAATTATTATCTACGGTCAATATTTTTATTATTGTTGATTCAGTCCCCAAATTTATTATTTTTTTGCATACAAAGTTGCCTAAAATTCTTTTGTAAATAACTTTTTTTGATATCTCTTGATCTTGATATTTAGTGCCGCACCATGTATAAAAAGGTAATTTGCAAAAAAAACTGAAATTGCTGTAAAATAGACGACTTCTCATACAAACAAATTAACCTTACATCTACGTCAAAAAACAAGTTGCGCAGCCAGGTTGGCAAATAATTAACAAACGCGGTTATTTATTTGTACCGATAGTGTCACTGACTAGTGCAGTGTACAGTTATGACGTTGCCGCTAGACTGTTGAGGTAATACGTGCAGGAAGCAAATATCATAAGCTAGGCTCTGCAATGTACAAAATTTGTACAACTGCCTCCAATATCCGATGCATGCCATCATAATTCATTGCGTACTTATTACAAAGTACAAAGCTGGCGTAGAGTTTAGAGAATCATGGCTGGCAAAGAAGAACCACATGATTGGTCGCAACACGAATCACAAAAGAACCAGTTTCAAAGGTTTTACTTTAGAGTATTTGGTGCAGATGCAAGATGGAATGTGGGTCTGCTTGTGGTTGTTGTAAAACTGGATTGAAATGTTTGGTTTTGTGTTTACACTGTACTAAGAGATTCTACGAAAACATTTCCTACTAGTTTGCGTTAGAATATGGCAATGTAGAATACGGTGAGGTACAAGACGATGAGGACCAAGCCTAGTTTGCTGATTCTGGCTCGAAATTGATGAGGAAAGCGAGTCAGTTTTACAACCTCGCAAGCGACTGAAAATTAAATAAACCCCGATATCAACCATGGAAATACTACGTCAAAAAACGCACCGACCAATTCTACCTCACAGGGAGTGTGGAAAGAAGTTAAAAATTATATTTCCTTGTATCATGTATGCCCAAAAATAATAAATTTGGCACCTGAATCAGCAATAACAAGAAAATATTAACTGTGTAGTGATAATTAAAAATACACATATCTGAGTTGTATCAAATCGCACAACTGTAGACTCACCAACCATTACCCTTTTAAGGCTGATTTATCACTCTAAATAATTTCAGATTTCTAGTAGGCGGTTCACTATTTTTATTTCTTCTTACATAAATAGCTATTTGTTGTTTTTTTTTGTTTCTAAAACTGTTTAAAATGCACGTCATGTACAAAAAAAATTGACTTCAACAATTCAACAATATATTATTTATCTATTAATATTAATCGGCTTCCAAGTCTGGCCTGTTGCGCTCAGAAAAATTCGCCCTCGAGTACATTCATTTCACAATTCTCCAAGAATTTTCAGTATTTCTCGTTTAGTTAATGTTAATTTTACTCACTGATTTTTAAGTAAAAATTAAAAAAAAGTAGGGTTGTCAAAAAATTATTATCTATGTCGCACAGGAGTCGAAATTTGGGCTTATAAGGAAATCCATTTTTCTATTATTTTACGTTTTAATTAAATTAAATACAACGAAGACAAAAATAAAAAAAAATAGCTTCTGCACGACATAAATAATAATGTTAGCTATATGTTTGTGCAAAATCAGGAAAACATTTCTAAAAATATGCGAGATAAATTTACATAAACTTTATAGCTCCCCTGAGAGAACAGCCTTAAAGAAAAAAATATTGCAGGAATTGCTTGATAGTGATGTTTGTCATAATCGGCAATGAAATGTTTATTTTGTTGAAAATTTGCGAATGAACCCCCAACTTTCACCCATCGTAATTGATTTGACGAAAAGAGGCGACCCCATAATTCTCTCAATGTGTAATAATTTCCCAATTTTTTTGCGAGTGTGGTATAGGAGAATGCTATTGTTTGAGATTGTACCAAGCAATCAAACGGTGTCTTCTTTGAGGTTGTCAGGAATCGTAAATGTCTATAAAATGTAAACTTGAGAGATCAGATTTTGACAGCCATGAAAGATACCCTAGGAAGGCTGGGAGAGCAATGTCACCTAATTTGTCTTATTTCTAGTCTATCATATTTTATTAGGAGGGTAGCTAGGGTGATGTGGCGGATTTAACTTTAAGTTCATAACGGATTCCAGTGTTGTTTTTAAATGATTGTCTAAATCTTCCATCAGATCGTGAGGAATTTCCAAAAAGGCTTGTTCTAACTAAGAAAAATAATTTTAGGGATATAGAAACAATAGAGGAACTTAAACATTTTTTTTTATTTTGTTAATACATTTATCTATATATAGAAATAACTTGCCATACCAAATATTATAGCTCAAACACGTAATATTTAAGATTGCAATACAAAATTAAACTTATGTGACACCCGGCTATTCGTTTTAAGAAACGACGCTAAACGCGCGGGAATTACCGTGACGTCATAGCGCTCGTTTACCTTTTGATTGATACGGCCCCCAGTTAGCCGCCTGTACCGTAGCTGGCATCATAAACTCGAAAAATAGAAGCATTGTGTTTGTTCTTTGAGGTTATTTACGTTTATTTTGGAGTTTGTGTGAAAGGTGTTTGGCGTTATTTAATTAATTCCAGTTTTTCTGCTTAGTGTGCTTTATAAGATAACAACTGTTAAGCAACAAAATTAAGACTAAGATTAAAATTGTTAAAACTTAAAACCACCAAACAGACGATTAAAACGAAAACCTTCTTACTCTAATGGTTTTTAATGCTACCTGTCGGCAGGCGACAAAGGTGGTTCCAAGCATGACTGAAGCTAATTGACGTCACAACCGGTTCCAGCCAATGGCTGCCGCGTTTCAAAGGATTTAATTTTACAATTTTTTAAATGCTTATATTTGTTACATAGAGCTAGAAAAATTTTTTTTCTGAATTGTGGCTCTTTTCATAGGGTAACTTAAACGTTTATAAGTAATATTTTTTAAATTTAAATTTTAATTTCAAAGTTCCCTATTCTTTATGAAATAGTATACCACGTGACTATCCAACTTTTCTCCACACGATTAAGTAGTAATTTTAGTTTGTCAAGGCTCTTTCTTGTGATGGATTATTCAATGACTTTTTGGAAATTGGTAAATAAATTGATGAACCATATAAGCTGAAAATTTAGAATAAGTTGGAGCGGAATTTTTGCAGTAAACAGGGGGCAGAGTGAAACAATTTAAAATTTGCGGTTACGAAATGGTGTATATATCATGTAATTTGCTCTGCGGACGTTTACGAGTATTGCGCATCAGCTACCATATTGTATATTACTAGTTTTGCCAAGTTATGTAGAACTGGAGGAAACATTCATTTAAGGTTAGTAAAGTAAACAATTTATCAATATATTTATCAAAAACATAGTGTTCGATTTATTGAAAGTTGCTGTTTTTTTTTGCCATAGGTTTCTTAAAACTGCATTGTTTACTTGAAGCACACCGAAACAAGAAAAATGGGACACACTGAAATGTGTTTCATTGTCCCCCAGCTAAACCGCCAATAAAATTCACAAATATGTACAGCTTGTTAAACGAGAAGGTTCACCTGGCTGAAGTGCGCAGTAGCAAATTTCAGTCATCAGTAGAGGAGAGCGCATTTAATTAGTAATCAAGTAGTAGTGCTGTTTCGCTTCCCGTTCTGCGCATCTAAGGTGAAACTTATCATTTGAAAAGCTGTAATAGATAGTGCTTGACAATGTGGTTTTATATTTTATATTTATATCAATAGATCATTATTATTTAAACTTACTTTTCAGCAAAACTACAATTACACATTCTTTTTTTAGAGGAACATAAAAAACCGAGCAAGGAAAACCAACATTTGTACCTTTACTAACGAACAAATGGAGAGAGCTGTGAAACTAGTTTGTGAAGGTAACTTTACACTTAGGAGAGCAGAGGAAAAGTTTAATGTCAAATACGTTACATTACATCGGTAAATAATTCGGGAAAAAGGCGTGACTTCATAACGATCTATTTATTATTTTTATTTAGGTATGTAAAAAAACAAAAGCCATATAGGATAGGAGACTGGGGAACAGATTTGATTTACTCTAAACTATCAGTCTTGTATCGGTTATTGCTGAAAAAGGGTGTAGAGGCGTATCAACTGTGGCTGCTGCGAAAAAAGCCATGTTGGTTACAACTTGCTGCTTTGTAAGTAGCTTTGGAAATAATTTGTGTCAAATTTCGTGACCATATGCTAATAAATGGCCTACCAGGAGCCTTAGAACAAGCAACTAAAAATGGTTGGATGACTGTAGAGATTTTCCCTTAAGTTATTAAGCATTTTGTTTGACATACGCTGACATCCAAAAAAAATCCTACATTATTGGTGATGGACAATCACCATAGTCACATTGCTATCAAAGTGATCAACATAGCAGTGGAAATTGCAACCTTTAGATATTTTGTGTTATGCTCCTTTCAAAACATATTATGCTGCAGCTATTGATTCTCGGCATAAGCAGAATCCTGAAAAAGTTTTTTCAATTTACAATACAGCTGGTTGTGTCAATGAAGTTTATCAGAAGGCCTTAATTCTAACCACAATCACCAATGGATTTAGGAAAACCGGAATTTTTTTTTAATCGTCATTTATTTACCAAAGCAGATTTTTTATGGAGCTTTGTAATTGACAGACTCAACTCTGAGCCAAGCAAACCTGAACCTGTTGTGGCATCAACACCATTTACTTAGTCAACGCCACCCTTAAAGTCAGCTGAAGAACTTCTACTTAATCAGTCTAATTTGTCTTTAGATCTTTCAAGCATCAACAATAATAACACCGAAACATCCTTCACAAGTCTCGCAACATTCAGAGGCTATCCAAAAGCTGGTCTAAGAAATAGCTCTATTAGAAAGAGATTATCTGGAAGAAGTATAAAACAGATACGCCGGAGAAGACTTTAATTGAACAAGCTGCATTTCAAGTAACTGCCAAGAAACCTAAAGTTAATTCTAAAAAACAACAGACAACTAAAAATTTGATTTCAAGAATTTCTTCAAATCATGAACACTCTGGCTAAGATACTGATATTCTTGAACAATGGTCGGATACTTCATCAAAAGACGTCTCATGGGAATCTGATACAGATTAGCAACATACTTTAGAGGGTTTTAATACACTAAGTCAGTTCTGTCAAAGTAAATCAGTTTATTTTGGTCGAGTTTGCTGACAAAAAGAAAAAAATGTACTACGTGTGCAAAGTGATTAAAGAAAAAGATGATCAAGACGAAGCGGAAGGTTTATTTTTAAGAAAAAGTGTGAAAATTAGTAGTGCTTTATATTATCCAGAAAAGGAAGATATTGCTATTGTTAATATTAAAGGCATGAATTTAATTTTGCCTTTGCCTGAACATAAAAAAAAAGACTAAAAGATTACAAAGTTTTCTTTTGTTTGAATTGTCGTTTGACAATCTAGATGTACGTTAGCTTGTTTGTATTTTAATTTTATAGCAATATTAGTTATTTAACAAACAAGTGTATAATAAGGGCGATTAACAATCGAGATTTGTTAACGCGTGAGCCGTTTCATTTAAGGACTAGTTACACAACTTTTTCGTTGACCGTACTTTGTAATTTTAATAAAATTATAATTTAATAATTTTAGAAAAGATATGCTATTGTGAACGCACCTTTAGAAAGTACTGTTTTGTGAACTCACCACAATTTTTTAATCGTATAACATAACTTAACTTCATTGTTTCTACTTTTTTGTGAGCTTTGTATTTGATAATTTTTTGCTTTTTTGTCTTTTGTATGGCTATTTGACAACCGTATTTTAATTAAGGTCACTAAGTTGATGGAGAATAGATGTACCTACTGAATTACAATTGTTGCGTCGAAATATAATAGTTTTCATCACAGCGAAACAAAGTGTATAAATCTTTTGTGTGAGAACGGATTGGTGCTTATTTAAAATAGTGATGCACCTACAAAGACCGAACTATAAATGGTTGACATTGTTTGAAAAATGTTACAAGAAGCCTAAGTGCATATCTACGTTGCCTATAAACAAGTTGAACTTTTGATAATGACTTGTCACATCATACCAAACAAAGATATTCATTCATTATCCTACATGTGTTTCAGCTTAAGATGCTTTAATGATGAAGCTTGATTTCACCTTAATGTTATTTCACACAACATGCGCATGTAGAGTTTATAAAAAAAACATTTTCTTAAAGTGGTTCCACTACACCTCCAAAAGATATTTGTAGAAGTGGAAATCTTTATTGGGTCATTCCTTTTTTATAGTTTTTATTTTTTCTTACAACCTTGCTTGAAGAATTTAACTTTTGAACAACGAGTAAACAATATTAGAGAACTGCGTGATTAAAATTTGCTTTTCTACAAATTATGACAGATTTTTATTTACATTTTTATATTGTAATTGATTGACAGATAAAATGGCAACTTTAAGTATTACACATGTATGCTTAGTTGCCTATACTAAAATCGTTCATTAATAGAAAGTCGTTCATTAATAGGGGTCATTAATGAACGATTTTGTTTACGTTAATGTAAGTCATAAATGCACAGTCGACGGAAAAACATTTATTAATTCACAGACTAACTTATTTTTTACATTATCATCACAAACATTGATATGTTTCACTGTGCCCCTAGCCTAATGATGAGTTGTTCTACTCTGCCTCGTACGTGGGGTATGAAACAGAATACTTTATTTTTTAAAAACCATTTTCCTTTTTTTGTTTTAATGTTAGTGCGGTTTTTTTGCCGATCTATATGCACAACCCCTTAAAGAAATGTAGCTACACATTTCCAAAATACTTTTATTGCAGAATTTGCACTTTTACTACAACAGAAGTATTTTTTGTTTCACTGCACCCTACCCTACCCTATATACAATCAGCAGTAGTCGTACTTTAGAATTTTATTAGACTTACTCAAAGAATAAAACAAGAAGTAGTAGAAGTATATTGAGGTTATGTAAATAGTTATGTAATTTGCACTTTATTCGTTAAAGTAGGAAAACTTGATGTAAATTTCTATTTTCATAAGAACATTAACTTGTAGTAAAAAATAATAAAGACGCAAAAGATATCTATTGAACTTTTGTAATATATAAATGCTGTTACTCTGGTCGCACATTTTATTCACTAAATCGCAATTACTTTTGATATATAGTCCAAACGTCTCGCTATATTTTCTATTAAGTCTGACCCACTTTCCCTTGGCCTTTATCAGCCGTTTTCTTAAACACTTTCCTCATTTGATTATTAAATAGGAGTTATTCCCATAAGTCAGCTAAATCAGCGCAAACCACTTTTGCTTAAGTAAGTTAAATTTACAATACAAAGTTACCGATGCTTAGTGCGTACCAACAAATTACCTTTGGTTTGTGTGTTTAATACCCTAATATCCTTAGTTACTTTAGTATAATGCAATAAATTAATACCTTATAATTTGATGGATACCTATAACAATAATTAATTTTTTGGTTAAAATAGAGTAACCCAGTCGCGGCCTGTTTTTAGTCAGTTTAATTTTTTTTAATTTCCAACACGACAGTTATTACCTTGACAGTAAACCCAAAATTTTAGTTAACCCATGACTCAATTACTTGCATTACTGCATACAACATGTAGCTATTCGTAGATACATTCATTACATACCAGTTTGCGTGACGTTTTTAATTTGTTGAAATTGACTGATCGTAAATTACACTGGAATTGTTTATGACAATAAACAAATGCTTTTAGCGTTACTGTAAATTTTTAGTATTGAAAAGAGTGTGTTTTTAGAAATACGTAGTTTGGATGCTAATGAAATTATTTTAACAAGTAGTTTTGTAGGTAGAAAATTTTATGTGAGCCAAGAGTAATTTAAAGTAACAGCAAAATTAAATAAAACGCACATTTTATGATGATTATATAACTCTAGCTCCGGTAACAATAAAAGCTTAAATTCGTGTTACAAAAAAAGTTCTTACTGAATGTTTTTACATCAGTGAGGTTCGTCATTGTTTAATCACGTAATTAGAGAATTTAAAACTGCCCGAAACTAGTTATGAGATTTTCAAAATTCAAAATAATGTAAAATAACCACAATAACCAAATATTCAGGCAACAATTTTTTTTTCTACTTCAAACATTCTGAATTAATTTGCAATTATGAATTAGTTAGGTTTTAAAACACCGTCCGAGAGTATTCTCACACTTGTTATGTAATAAGCACAGGCACGGTCACTGTTAACATTACGTTTCGTTTGTAGACAATGATTGCAAAAGTTTCATTACCAATAGTTAATTATAGTAATAACAAATTTACATGATGGTCTAGGGAGCAGAGATATGGGGATAGATAGAATACGAAAACTTGGAGAAAGTACAGGAAAAGTATTAAAAATGGACGTTAGGACTAGAGAGAGAAACACCAGGATGTACACTGTGTCCAAGATAAGAACGAATAGCATGGAGATCTTGAAAACAGTAAAATATAAAGGTCGTTCAAATTGCAACAAAGTTGGGCAATTTAACTATTTCTTAATAGTAATTGTATGGGGCTGTCATTTATTGTGGAGTCACTTCATCTATGATTTAAATGAAAAAAAGGAAGTATCAAGATAGCGAATTGTTGACAATAAAAATAAATTGAGATATTTTTTTTATAATAAAAATTTTACCAGTTTTAACTGTAATTTCTGTCTGAAATAATTGAAATTTGATTATTTAGCCTGTCCAGCAAAGCTACTAGTGAAGATCCTTACAAACTGAAACTTCTAGCTGGGACTAAACATAACATTTTAGTAAGGTGTTTATAAAATAGTGAAAGTAAATTTTTACATGGTGCCCGAAACCCGGAAAGTTGTAAACTTCATTTTGGATAAAGTTAAAGTTAAATAAACGTTAAATGAGCGACCACGGGACAGCTAGCCAACCTCCATCAACCGTCAGAGTTCACGATCTAGCTTTGGGAACCCGTCAAAAAGGTACGTGTTTGACAACCTGCTAGCTCTTTATGTTTAACCAAAGAGCAGAAACATGAACAAACTGCTTTGGAGCTACAGATAATTGAATTTAAAAAAAAATTTGGTAACGCTGAGGCTCAAGTGAGATACAAGGATAACCTATATGAGGCTAAGGAAACCAGTATACAAAGTTGCTACAATGTAGAGCAAAAAAAAGGTGGACTCCGACGATAAAGTTGTTATAAGTGATGGAGAGAACAGCAGCCACCACCACCAAGCAACTTATCCGAAAGGATTTACCACTTATCCTTTCCCTTACCATCTAAAGCATACCCCAACAACAACTTTGTTGATCAGTTGACAGGTGCTCTAGAGCGTACCTTTGGAAATTGTTAGGAAACAATAGTTAGAACAGGAGTCGACAGGGGCTTACCAAATTTTGATAGTAATCCAGCTGACTGGGAGAATTTCGCAGCAGAGTACTTTCGAACTACAAAAAAAATACAAGTACGAGCCGCGAGTAAAAATCTGATAAGAATGTAGAAAGCCTTGAAGGGAGACGCACTAACCGCAGTGTTCAATTAGGAAATTAAACAGATTTCACAGCGTAATTTAAATGTAATTTCACAATATAATTTAGTTCATTACAAACGAAGGTAAACATATTGACACACATTTCATAATATAAATACAATGACAAAAATACTTAATAAGGAATAAAACTAGAACTATTACAAGTCAGCATAAATGTAAAATAGAAATAATAATATTACCAGTAATTCTAAACCACTGTATGTAAATAGATTAGTATTATTTATAATTTAAGCAATAATTGATTTAGAAGCACTGGACAAATTGATTGTAAATAAATTTATAAATAGAGTTAGAAGACTGAGTAAAGGTAGTACTGCATTAATTGTTTTTACTCAAAAACTCCCTAACGCGTGGACATGGTCCTTCGAGCTTAACAACCGGGTACTTCGAGTATGTAGAACCGCGTAGATAACAACAAATTAACAAGTGATAAGGTGAAAACGAACCTAGAGTTCATTAATTCAATCAAATTAAAATCAATTACAATTAATTCGTCGATAAAACATCGCGAAAAATCAATTAATTATAGTGTTCGATTGTGGATGCATCGATCATGATGGAAAGAATTAATCAAATCAGCAAAGCCCAAGAAAACGTAGGGCAAGAAATTAAAAGAATTTATAATAATATGAAAAAGGATTCCTCGAGCAGAAAAACAGAAGATTATTTCCAAGAAAGGAGTTCAACAATTCAATCGCTGTGGGAAGAAGCAAGAAAAATAACGAAGAACTAAACAAGCTTAAAAATGAAGAAACAGAGCAAGCAAGTTACTTTAAAAATAAATATTTTAACCAGATCACAGCAGTGTATAATGAGGCTGTGCAATATATAAACAAATTTAATGAAGGAGAAACAAGTGCAAAACCTTCCATATCAAATAACGAAAGCGTTGAAGAAATGCAAATCAGATCTCGTCAAATACGAGAACAAGAAATAAGAATTGAAGAGTTTATTAACTCAATAAATAAAGCCACGGTAGAATTGGAAAAAGGAAAACCAATCGAAAATTATCAGTGGTGGATAAAAGACATTGAGAAGCAATGGGAAATTATTTCTCAATTAAATATTAGCATAAAAATAATGGAAACTGAGTTCAATCATCCGTATTTCATTGAACAAAAGTTTGAAAAAGCACGCAAGGGATATGGCGAAATATCAGAAGCATTAAGTGCAACAACAATGAATAAATCAACAAGTTCGTCTAGGGTAAAGCTGCCAGAAATACAAATTCCAGTTTTTCATGGAAAATATGAGGGTGGACGACTTTTCAAGACATTTTCAAAAAGGTGATACACAACAATGCAGGTCTTACGAAGACTGAAAAAATGCAGTATCTCAAAACCTACGTGAAAGGGAGGCAAGTAAAAGTATAAATCATTTTCAAATAAATGAAATCAACTACGATTCAGCATGGGAAGAATTAGCAAATATGTATGACAATAAACGTTTAACGCTGAAAAAATTAGTAGAAAAAATCATGGAATTTCCTATTATTAATAGTGAATGTTCTAAAAATTAAGAGAACTTTACAATACAACGAAAGAATGTATGGAAGCAATAAGAGTGATGGGAATCGATGTTTCATCGTGGGATCCAATCATAATGTACAACATTTACAAAAGTGGGATGCAGAACGAATGAATTATATGAAGCGTCTATCAAAGAGCCACTGGAGATTCAAAATCTACAAGAAATGCTGACGTTCATCCGCACCAGATTCCAAGCGCTGGAGGCTGGAGGAGAAAAAAAGTGAAGAGAAGAAAAAGAAATTTGCCGCAAGTAGCAGCTCATATTAAAGAAGGTAAGCGTAGTTCTTACTGTTATTATTATAATTTCACAAATCACGCGATCCATCAATGTAACCATAAATTTGTGGCATTGTCAGTCACAGATAGGTTAAGATTTATAAAAAGAATTAAGATTATGTCATGTGTGTATGCGGCATGACAGTTTTATAACATGTAGAGCTAGATTTGGTTGCAGCATTTGTAACCGCAATCATAACACGCTTTTGCATCAAGAATATAACGAAAGAAGAGCAACTTGGATGACCAAGAAAAATGAGATCAAAACTAATGAAAAACTCACCGAAAAGGTAAATAAAAGTAAAGAAGTTACGAGTCACGTAATTCAACACAACACAACAGTTTTATTAGCAACAGCAATGATTAAAGTGAAAAATTGGGAAAATGGAACGGAGTATCTGCGGGCATTAATTGATTAAGGATCACAAGGATCATTCATAACCGAAGAGGCAGCAGCAGTATTAAATCTCCCGAGAGAAAAAATCAGAGCAGAAATAAACGGAATTGGTGCAGAAAAAACAAGCATCAAATCAAACAGTAAAATACGCGTAGTATGCAAACCAAGGTATTCCAGTAATTATACATTAACAACAGAATTGATGATTCTGCCAAAATTAACAAAATCGCTACCAGAAAAAGTATTGAAGCAAAATTAGAACAATGGGACAATTGTATATTAGCCGATCCAACATTCTACACAGCCGGACCAATAGATATATTATTGGGTGCAACAGTTATAAAGAAATAATTTTACAAGGTATTAAGAAAACGGATGATGGATTGTTAGGACAAAACACTGAGTTTGGTTGGATAATTCAAGGAAATAGTCCAACTCAACCGAGAAGAACATTAATATAATCAGTATGATTACGCGGGCAGAAGAAATTGAATTATCAAAATATTGGGAAATGGAGGACATAAATGAACCCGTACGATTAAATAATGAAGAAGTATTTTGCGAAGAATTTTATGCAAATACAGTGAAACGACAACACTAACGGAGCGTATGAAGTACGCATTCCTTTCAAAGAAAATAAACAACTCGGCGAATCAAGGTCACGAGCAACAGCAAGGCTAATACAAGTTGAAAAACGCTTAGATAAGGATAAAAATTTAACTGAAGGATACAAGAGTTTTATGAATGAATATTTGAATTTAGGTCATATGGTACTAGTACCTAAATCAGAAAAACAAAAGGGGTTATATTATCTTCCACATCATGTTGTAATCAAAGAGGACTAGCACGACAAGTAAACAAAGAGTAGTTTATGACGCATCGTGCAAAACAACTAATGGGAAGAGCCTAAATGATATAATGTATGTCGGGACCCGCGGCTACAGCAAGAATTAGCAGATATTTTAATGAGATGGAGAACTCACAAAATAGGGTTCACGGCTGACATCGAAAAGATGTTCAGACAAATAAAAATTCATGAGGTTGATCAAGATTATCAAAGAATTCTGTATAGGTTCAATCACAAAGATCCTATTCAAGAATTTAAATTAACAACTGTTACGTATGGAATGGCGGTGTCGCCATACCTAGCAGTAAAAACAATGCAGAAGCTGGCAAAAGACGAAGAATTAAGATTCCCAGAAGCGTCAAGAATAACAATGAATGATTTTTATGTAGACGATTTAATAAGTGGGGCTGACTCAGAAGAGGAAGCAATAAACCTGCAAGAGCAATTAATAGAAATGTTTAAAAGCGGTGGATGCAATTTAAGGAAGTGGTTCTGTAATTCGAAAAATTTTATGAACAATTTATCTTCAGAATTACAAGATGACGCCATTAAAGAAATAAAAAGAAGGTGAATTCAAAAATCTTTAGGCATAAATTGGTCGCCTCAAGATGATTCAATTAAGTTCAAAGTTCACGTCAAAAAATGATCCTCCTAGAACAAAAAGAACAATTCTAAAGGAAGTTGCCAAATTATTTGATCCATTAGGCTGGTTAGCTTCCAGTCACAATAAGAGCCAAAATTTTTATACAAACATTGTGGATTAAAAAACTGGGTTGGGACGAACCGATTCCAAACGAAATACAAGGAAGTTGGAGTAAATATTATATGCAACTAGCAGACATAGAAACTATAACAATCAAAAGGTGGACTGGACAAACTAAAGATTCAGAAATTGAGATACATGGCTTTTGTGATCGGCAGAAAAGGCATACGGGGCGTAGTATATCTAAAAGTAGTATCAAATGGTGAAATAACGTTAATAACAACAAAATCAAAAGTAGCGCCAATCAAGACAAAAACTACACTAGCAAGATTAGAGTTATGTGCTACTCATCTTTTAGCAAAATTATTGAACAGAGTAAAAAGGCGTTACAATTAAAAATCCTCGTATTTATGCTTGGGTGATTCAACAATCACTTTATCTTGGATCAAAGGAGATACGTCGAAGTGGAAAACATTCGTGGCGAATCGAGTATCAGAAATAAATCAGTATATAGCTAAGGACGCTTGGCATCATGTGGTATCAGCACAGAACCCAGCTGATTACATTTCAAGAGGAGTAGAGGCAATCAAACTTAAAAATTAGTTCAATGGTGGAACGGACCTGAGTGGTTAAAACAAACACATTATCCAATTAATGAAATCCAAATAAAGCCAGTGGTAGAAGAAACAAAAGAGAAAAACAATTATGTCTACATGTTAACATAAAAAATAGTAACATAGACATAATTAAAACATTTTCAACGAAAACAAAACTAGTACAGTAATTACTCAGTGCATGAGATTTGCACAAAATTGTAGAAATCTGAAAAATAAAAGAACTGGTTCACTCACAGTTAAAGAATTGCAATTAGCACTAAATAAGATCACAATAATCGACCAAAATCATGAATATCAGTCGGAAATTACGGCCCTCTCGAACGGGGATTCCCTAGATAATAAAAGTAAGTTAAAAATACTACATCCATTCATAGATGGCGAAGGCATTCTCAGAGTCGGCGGAAGATTACAACATTCGTTACTAACTTATGATGAGAAACATCCAATAATTTTGTCAGCAAAAGTCACTTATCCAAGCTCATCATCCAAGAAGCACATAAAATTACCTTACATGGAGGAAATCAACAAACACTGGCATACGTGCGCAGGAAGTATTGGATTATAAATGGAAAAAGAAGTAAAGAATAATATAAATAAATGTATTGTTTGCGTACGATATAAAGCGCAAACAGCTCAACAATTAATGGGGCAATTACCAACACCAAGAGTAAGGCCAGCAGCACCCTTTGAAAACACTGGAGTGGACTACGCTGGGCCAATACAAATCCGAGTTTCTAAGGGCAGAGGCAACAAATCCTATAAAGGATACATTGCAATTTTTGTATGTTTAGCTACAAAAGGTATTCACCTTGAAATAGTTAGCGATATGACAACGGAAGCATTTCTAGCGGCCATGCAAAGATTCATGAGTCGTAGAGGCAGATGTACCAATATATATAGTGACAATGGGTCAAATTTCATAGGAGCCAGTAAAATAATAGAAGGAAGAAGTAGGGAACATAATAATAAAAAATTCAACAATTTCAGATGAACTTGCTAACGACAGGCACTCAATGGCATTTCATATCCCCTTCAACTCCTCATTTTGGTGGACTGTGGGAAGCCGGTGTGAAGTCAACAAAATATCATCTTAAAAGAATAATAGGAGATGCAACATTGACCTACGAGGAATTATCAACGTTAACACATCAAATTGAAGCGTGTCTTAATTCAAGACCTTTATGTCCTCTTTCGGAAGACATACAAGACACATCTGTAATAACACCAAGTCATTTTCTAATAGGACAAGCACTATTAACACCAGCCGATAAAGTACAGAGAAAACATTGACGAAAAATTAACAGGGAGATGGAAACTTGTGCAAAAATGAAAAAACAATTTTGGAAGGCATGGTCTTCTGAATACATTCATAATCTTCAACAACGTTATAAATGGCAAACAAAAAAGAAAATCTTAAAATAGGGGACGTAATCTTAATTAAAGAACAAAGTATTAAATGCAGCCCAATGGCCGATAGCCAGAATAATTGAAGTGCATCAAGATGAAGACGGAGCCGTTAGAGTAGTTACAGTAAAAAGAAGTGATAATCAAGTCTTCAAAAGGCCAATACATAAATTAATTCTGTTACCAATAAATGGAAATGATGAAGAAGCACAAAGTAATAAAAAGATGCAACAGTTGCAAGTTGCAATTTAATAAGATTACAGGTCAAGAAAAAGCAACCTACCTCAACCACAAGGTCGGCGGAAGCAAAACATTTAAGTTGGAAAATGATGATTATGATATTTTTATACATACTTAGCATTGGTAAAGCAAATATAATTACAAACTATGTTATTGAAAATCCGCAACCTGGAATGTATATTGAACAAATAGGTCATGCAAGGATTGAGAAAGGGATGTTTAGAATCGAGGATAAAATTCCCAAAAATAAAATTGAAAACGATACCCAATCAGTAAATGAAACAATAAATAAAATAAAAGCAATGTGCTTACAAATGCAAGATTTAGTAAAGCACAATAGAATGTCAGTCACTAATGTATCATTTGGAAGAAAAAGAACGAATTATCAATACGTTAAAAAGGGTATAGAAAAATCAAAGGTAAAGTAAGACAGAAGAGGTGTACTTGGCGATTTTTAACATCAATATTTGGGGTAAACGATGAGGTATACAAAGACATTGAAGTCCTAGATAAGAATCAAAAGGAAATTATACAAACCACGAAACATCAAACTAAACTTATGTTGCAAATTTTATCAAAATTTAACGATACGGAACAAAAGAATAAATAGTAAATTAAATCATTTTAAAAGAAAGGTTGAATAAGGGATTGGATGTAATAAGAGATATGCAACGTTGGTATAACAAGATTAATGAAAATAAACTTGCTATTCATTTATTAAGCGTATATCAAGTAGCAAGTAATTATATTGACGATTTAGAAGAATTATACAGAAAGCTATTAAATATACACTTCAATAAAGGAGATCTGTATGAATTCATATCGCCAGCACATATCGAAGACTTAATAAACAAAGCAAGCAGGAAATTACCAGCAGGCATACAAATTTTAGAATATCCAATTCAAAAACCGGGTTAGAACACAGCAACGAATTTATTCATGTGTTCGGGTATTTTACATCTTAGAAACAACGGAGTTTTGCTAATAAAAGCAACAGCCATCCCGCACAAAATAGAAAATCATCAATATTGGATGATGGATTTATCGAGTGACATAATTGGAATAGATTATAATTCACAACAATACTTTACAAGTACAGCAGATGAATTTATTAAAAATACTAAAATAGAAGATTATGTATATATTTGTACTCCAGCTCAACTAAAAAGTATTGATAACAGTCCTAGTTGCATTGTGGACGAAATTTATCAAAGAAACGAGAAATCAACATGTTCAATATCCCAAAGGAAATTTAAAAGGTAATCTGGCAACAGCTATACACCAAAAATGCCTGGTTGTTTATAGCACCAGAGAAATTTCGAATTGCAATTACATGCAACGGAATTCGAGAAGACGTCTCATTGAATAAAACGGGGATAATAACTATTTCACAAAACTGTTTAATCATTACAAAAACAACGATATTAACACCAAGACGGACAGATAGTATTCCAATTTTAGCTGGTTTCACTCGTCCGGTGGTGGCAAACCTGACTACGTCAAGAATCATAAACGGTCCAGAAGTTGATCTCGATCAAGACGAAGTTATTAAGCCAAATGACAATTTAGTCAAATTAAAATACGACGAAGAAGAATTGCAACAAAAATTAGACGAAACGAAATGGAAAACTATACGACATCATTCAGTATTGGTAAACACTAGCACTGTAGCATCTGTTGGTGTACTAGTTCTGATATTGCTGTATGTCGGGAAGAAGGTCTTGCAAAGACGTAAAAAGCGAATTACAATTAGAAATAGAAATGGGAAAGGAGCGGAAGAAGCTGCAACCGAATTTGAGCTAAAACAGTTAGAGATAAGAGATGATATGTCACAAAAATAAAACATTAAATAAATGATAAGTCAGGATAATTAATCAGCACACTTAGTTAAGTCGAACCAATATGTGGCAGTTCCCAGAACTTAAGGTGGCAATATGTTCAATTAGGAAATTAAACAGATTTCACAGCGTAATTTAAATGTAATTTCACAATATAATTTAGTTCATTACAAACGAAGGTAAACATATTGACACACATTTCATAATATAAATACAATGACAAAAATACTTAATAAGGAATAAAACTAGAACTATTACAAGTCAGCATAAATGTAAAATAGAAATAATAATATTACCAGTAATTCTAAACCACTGTATGTAAATAGATTAGTATTATTTATAATTTAAGCAATAATTGATTTAGAAGCACTGGACAAATTGATTGTAAATAAATTTATAAATAGAGTTAGAAGACTGAGTAAAGGTAGTACTGCATTAATTGTTTTTACTCAAAAACTCCCTAACGCGTGGACAGCAGTATGTCATCTTTTGAAAACGGAACCAACTTTCTAAAAATTCTGTCTACATTGAATCAGAGGTTTAGTACACCCGAGTTTGTACTGAAGTATCTGGTAAAAAGGCAACTTCACAACAGCACCAAATGTTAATAAACCCTGAGTCTTTGAAATTTGGAACCAGCATCGACGTTTTTCATCACAAACATATGCGCATACAACAGAAATAAATTATTTACATAATAGGCAACTGAAGATTGAGCTAGTAGGTAAACTCTATGCCACTCCGCATGCAGTGGTATAAGTGGATATCAGATTAAGATGATAAAAAACCCAACTTGGAACAGTTTGGATTTTTGGATAAATAAGAAAGTCGGCGATGCTACATATTCTCGCCATCAAATCTAAAGTTGATGTACTTTCATATCATAAGGAGCACAAATGGTCTCAACAACGTGGCAGACGGGGGCCGGTTAGAACACAATTCATCTCAAGAAAAGATGAAGATAAAGAAAATTGAACGATAGGCTGCTTTTGCTGTGGAATGAAGAGATACTCCTCTCAAGTCCTTGTTCGGAGTTCCAAAAAGTCTATAGATGAAAGATGAAATACTATGGAATCTAGAAGAGCCTGCATTTCTTGTCCAGGGATTAGGACACAATATGAAAACTGCAGATCTTGGAAGCAGTGTAATCAGGATGATTGTACACGCTTTTTACCATCTTCTACTTCACAGTGATGAAAAGATGATTTGCCGAACAGTCAACAACTACCATGTCAAAGTAGAAGGAGCAAAACCTGCCATTACCAGGAGGTAGTATTGGTGCCCATTTATCGAAAGGTGCTGACGGCCCGTTAGCAGTAGTACCTATGAAAGTAAAGGGACCAAAGGAGTATTTAAAACTAATGCTTTACTTGACTCTGAAACCAGTCAGACCATGATTAAAGACAGAAACTACATGCAAGCTCAAAGAAAACGTATCAACCTTTCTGTCTGCGTGTAAAGCATAGAAATTGCTGGACCCATGTAAAGGTTCAAGCTTTACTACAAACTGAAAAGTGAATTTACTGTTCCTCAATTTAGGACGTGTCTCAATATACGATTTGGTCTTGTGGACTTGGACTTATAACCTTTCCTTGTGAACTTGTCGCCTCGCATATTTGAATTCCGGAACTGCGTGGTTTGCGGCGAAGCAATAATGGCGTCTAAAAGTCAGTAAGTGAAGACCGCGGGGTCAAATGTTCGAGTACTTGTGAACTTGCTGATTTGGACTTGAACACTTGCTATGTGAGTACGCGCGTGTGACGTCATATCCGTACAACCAAGTACGCAAGTCCCCCTCCGATCACCTGTGAACACGTCCTTAGAATCAAGCCATACCTCTGGACGTTGTTAAAATAAAAGCGAGATATGGCCTCATTTACAAAAATGAAGAAGGGCAAATCACTGTGCAACGTAATCCAACAATCCTTATCAAAAATGACAACAGTTCCTCATGGCTCACAGGAGGTATTGGAAGGAGCAGTAAACGCAGCTGATTACGACACGTTGTAAATTAGGTTGGGTTATCGTGGGGACAAATATGAACTAGCAATAGCAGTTTATGTTTTCTTGGAGATTGAGCAGGGACAACTATATTCATAACTTGGTAAAGCAACATTTTTTTACAGAAAATTTTGGAGTCTCCGTTTTAGTCAAGTTGGCTCCTTCAGTCGAAGAACAGCAAAGCCACTGCAATAATAAAACAAGAAACAATAAAATTTAGTGCAAGCATAATTACTGGATTAGTATCAAAGAATGAAGCAGCAATACTCGGAAAATAAAACCCAGGCACTGGAATCAACTTTTATCGATTAAACAAAGAATGCCGGAAGAAAGAAAAGAAGTTTTCAAAATTATACACTCAACAATTTGATGAGTACCTCAGGAAAAGATACATCACAAAACTACAGAAAGCTGCAATTAACAGTAAGCGTGATTGGTACATGCACTACATTTTAGCATTACCAACCCCAACAAGCCAGGCAAGTTGAGGCTTGTTTTTTGTTGCCCCAGCAAGAATGACGAAGTCAGCTTAAATGATTTTTGTATACGAGACCAGACTTAATAAAATCACTTACATCGGTACTTTGGAACTTCAAAATCGTCATCCTATTGTCATTAACTGAGATATCGAGTACATGTTTCACAGAGTACACATTTGTTAGGAGGATCATAACAGTCAGCAATTGTTATGGAGGGATCGAGACTCATCACAAGAACCGGACACGTATCGTATGAACAAATAATGATTTATGGTGCCACTTGCTCCCCTTTCTCTGCTATTTATGCGAAAGAATTGCAACGCTGATGTTATTGTTAAAGAGAAGAATCTTGAGTTATACAGGATATTTGGGGAAGATTTTTTTGTTGACAACTGTTTAACTGGAGCTGTAACCGTTGAAGAAGCAATTCAACTAAGATCGGAGTTACAGGATGTTAATCAAAACGGTAATTTCTTTTTAAAGAAATGGACGTTTAATAGTTGTGACGTCATTAACAGCATAACCAAAGACATACAAGTTACTCGACTGAAAGCTTTGGAAGAAAAGTGCATCATTCAACAAAAAGAAAACTCGGTTTATGGTGGTATCCTAACACGGATTACTTTACTTTGCGGACCAGTTTTAATAAGGTGCCGCAGAAAATTTTGGAAGGAGAGGCCAAAAACGTTAAGTTTGCAGTCTTGTCATGTCACTATACGACCCCTTAGGATTCATCTCACACTTTAAAATAGTTTGGTTTACTATTTTTTCTATTTTGCGTCGTTTACAAAGCTATAACCGCACTCAAAGCGGTGCGTTAATAGAAATTCGTGTGCCATTATAGCGCTGGTGTACTTATACCTTTTAATGTTGGTAACACTAACAGTGAATGTCAGAAATCTACGTACAGTTTACCTAACCTTGATTTTTTTCTTGGTTAATTATTTATTAATAAATACAAGTAAACAAACAAAATGTTTTACTTTAATTTGTGACGAAAATGTACAATTATTATAAATATTAATAGTTACATTGGAGTTTTGCTGAGATTAATGTTAACATCGGCACCAGGTAAATATATTATGGGTCGATACGATATTGTGCTGAAAATTATTTATATTAGGAGCTGTGTGACAGTCGCTGGAAGCAGAGGAACATCCGGGCAAGTTAATATTGGTGGGCTCTATTTTTCAAAGACGCGTCAATATAACTTTCTGCAACCGCAGAGTTCATTTCCCCCGTGACGCAATTGTTAGTAAATCCCCCCCGATCTGCCAAGTGTGTGGCACTGGTTCTCCTAAAACAGTGCCCAGTGAAAAATTCAGGGTTTGGCAATTTCAAGTATTTAATATCCTTTGAAACTCTTCCCATGATGTTAATCCAATTGGGCTGTTCACACATTTGCAATTTCCGTAAGTTAAGAAAAATCGCTTATACGTTGCTGTTGAGGTCGTAAATTAGCATATTTTAATTAAATCGATCCAACTTGGATTGGTTATGGCAAAGACTCTTGGCACGTTATTTTTTGTTTAGGGACAGAAGCCATTATTGAATCAACTTTATATTCAATGTCGTTTTAAACTCATGCTGGTTAGTTTCTCGTGGCCTTAGCCAAGCGCCACAGTACCCCATTATTAATGAATGATCTGAAATTAACGCTACCTATTCGAAATGAAGCTGTAAATATATATGATACCTACTTTCATCGCCAAGTATGTTTGATCATTCGCTTCCTTGATAAATTTGCTAATATCTTCTTCTTCCAGGATTTTGTTTTTTTTTGGAGTGTAACCTTCAGAAGAACGTTTAAAAAGCTTACAGCTTACTATATTTCGAAATATCAATATTTTTGTTTATGCTTAATATCAAGATCTAAGCATAGAATAAATTGTCCACATTGTCGAAGGCTTGTAGTTTTTCTTTGTAGCTCAAAGTAAGCTAATAAAACGTTCTTCAGAACATACTTGTATTTTATTAACAACACACCATTCGTCCAAAACATTTTATATTATTATTCGTATTGCTTAGCCTAGACTTTACTAGGCGAGTGAGATTGCCAAGAGTATTGGCAGCGATTTCTCGTATTTCTGGAGGAGTTGCACGGAATGCTTTTTATCATCAGAACTCATTTTTAATAAATTTAATTATATTAAATTTCCAATTCAAAAATCGTAGCTAGCAACTGGTAACTGCCACAAAGTCCCTAAATATCTCAATTGTAAGTTTTCCATTAAAATGATTTGTGAAAGGGGCAAAGTTTGAGAAAAATTCTAATTATATTTTAATATTTTATTAATGCTTTTTATAAGGAAACCATTTCATTCTATGTGATAACATTGTTTTGATACTGTACTACACGCAATAAACACACATGCATTCGAAGTTACAAAATTCTGCTGATGAATGGATGATTTAATGGAAACTTATATCTAAGTCTGTTTCAACACCACATATGTTTTATTTCCAGTGATCACGGTAAACCGAACGAACAAATTATCAATGTATTAAATGGTAGTAGCTATGAACGAACTGCTATATGTTTTACTGGATTCTGAAATCATAGAAATCGCAATCAAATTAAGTACAATGGAAAGTTGCCAACTCCTTTCTTATGATTTTAGCAAATACAATATGAGAAATTCTTTTGGAACAACCATAACATTTCTTGTTTATTGCGATTAGAGTTGCCAGGCATTTCGATTAATTGGGATTCTCACCGATTTTAAGCCTCAAGATAAAATGTCACATTAGACTCTCAGGATATCAAAAATTATTTAAGTTTTGAAATTTTTGTTGTGGATGCCTGTAATTTTAAAAAGATTTCTGGTTCACCATACATAGCAGAAACCAAAAAATTAATTTACAATATTTAAATTGATGTTTAATGTTGTTTTTTATAATGTCTGCGTTTTTGTTTTGGCTATTGTTACATTCGGATTTAATAAAAAAAATTGATGTTCCATATTTGTTGAGTTTACTTTATATTATACTATAAATTAGTAAAAACTTATATGGAAGCCCAGAGTAGAGTCCGTAAATCCAAGGAAAACAACACTTGTAACGGGTGGGATGCTTTATTTCAGTTGAATGAACTTATGGCAACCCAATTACTAAGAAACATGCTTAGGTATTTAAACACCAACTATCGTTAATTTCTGGTGGAATTTTACAATACTGTATAAATTTACATTCAAAGTTTCTATAATCTGACAGTTTGTATTGCTAACCTCAAAAGTAAAAAATATTGAGATGAATTTTTATTTCAAAATATATTTTATTTATTTTGTAAAAGAGAACTCAATAGAAAAAATATTATATGAAATACTCGTTTATAAGGCATTTTTTGTCAAGCGCTTGCTCCTTTTGGGCCACTCCTCGCTACGCTCATTATTACTAAACCCGTGCTCGCCATAAAAATAACACTTATAAACTCGTATTATAATAACACTATTACAAGCAACTTGGAAATAAAGACATATGATGGGAAGACTTGGGAATTACCAATTCTATTTGCCTCACTATGGAAGGAGTAGGTAAAACCAATTTCCAGCATTTAGAATGTGTTCTAAGATGTGACTCATACGACTTACCACAATCAGGATGAATTGCAACTGCATACGTTCGTGGATAACTAGGTGTAGAAACTTTCTGTGCAGTTTGCGATTTTCGAATAAAAAAAAAATTGGTAAAATCAAGTGTTTCATTTGTGAGGTTCAATAGTCAAAGTGGCTCTACTCAAAAGTTAACAATTCCTTGTCTGGAGCTTCAAACAGCCGTACTCAGAGCGGGTTAGCCGCTAGTATGTTTGAAAGAGTGTAAGATGAAGGTTAACAAGACATATTTTTTAGACGACTTAAAAACGGTTTTAGAGCTGGATTTTAGCGAACTCAGCGTTTAAAGAATTTGTGGCTAACAGGGTAGGAGAAATTCAGAGAGCTGACTGATAATACAGATGGAGAGTTGGTGCCTCAAACTAAGGAAATCTGGCTCTTACCTGCAGCTTAGGGGGAAGTACAAAGTACTAGGAACAATTGGCCTGCTAACAAAGGCAGAAGATAGTTTATATATTGTGCAGTACTAACAGATAGAAAAGACAACTCCAGGACTCTATTTGAGATCCAGCTTCATCACTAGTGTAGAGAGCAGGTTGAGTGAAGACAACAGGAAAGTGGTGCGTTTTGATGAAGTTTTTTAGTTACAAAAATGAAGTAGCGGTCTTTTTGTTGGTTTTGGCCTCTGCAGGAAAGAGTGGAAGTTGAAGATAAAAAATAATGCTCATACACAGACACCACTTATCAAGGTTACTCAGATTGATGGAGGAGAAAAAAAAGAAAACAGTCAATCATTTTAGATCTACAGGTACTCATTATTGCTCAGTTGAACATTGGAGAGAAATTCACTTTAAAATTGGTTCAGATGGAGTGCTTTTCGGATGAAATTCAAAAATTGAAAAGCAATGTACAACTGCATAAGAAGAGCTGCATACGTAAATTGTCTCCTGTTGTGAACACTGATGGTCTACTTGCTATTAATAGACGATTTAGAGATAGTAAGCTAAAGCTGCCAATTTCACATTCTCCTGTCATTCTTCCAAGGATCATCACGTCACAAATATTCTTATCAATGATGAGCACAAGAGAAACAGACACGTAGGAGTAGAAACGGTTTTATGCAATGTGAAGAGATGATTTTGGATCATACGTGGGCAGGCAGAAGTTGGAAAAAAGGTTTAGATGCTGTTGGAAATGTAAACTGAATACTACGATGTCTGAACCAACCATAATGGGACTTATTATAACTGGTAGATTGGTTGTTATACTCTAATGTTTACACATACAGGAGTAGATAAATTTGGTCGAATGACAGTTACCGTTGGAAGAAGAGATAAGAAACGCTGGGGTATCCTGTTTACTTGTATGGTCTCTTAAAGAATACACATTGAAGTAGTTCATGATTTGAGTAATGATGAATTTATGCAAGTTTTGTCAAAGTTCATTAATTCTATAGGACATCCAACACATCTCTATTCAGATAATAGTACAAACTTCTGGGGCAACAAAAGAACTACATGACATGGCAAAATCAGAAAATGCTTGGCGACATTTTGAATTGGAGTGGCATTTTATGACTCCAGAATGCCTCACATCAAGGTGGAATATGGGAACGTATGGTACAGAGTGGGAAAAGGCAATGCACAACATACTCGTAGAAAATCTCCCTAAAACATTGCTAACGGTCATGAAGTCAGTAGAGAACATTGTTAATTCAAGACCATAACTCAAGTCTCAGGTGATCAGTTGACCTACTTCAATCACACCTAATGTTTTGCTAGGGTACATCGTTTCGAAAGAGAACATTTCATAGAATTAAGTACTACTACTACTGATGAAACAATACGCAGAGATACAGGATCGCTCAACATTACGTAGATCGATTTTCGGAACAGTGGACAAAGTTTTACTTACCAACATTACTTATTATAGTAAGTAGCACAAACATGGAGAACCGGTACAAGTTGGTAAAATTGTTTTCATCGTGGATGACAACATTCCAAGAAACACATGGAAGAAAGAAGTCGTCTCTAAACTTTATCCTGGAGCGGACAAACTGGTGAGAAATGTGGACGTGACGGTGAGCGCCTTCGGAAAAAAAGTTGTGTCAGTCTACAAAAACATCAATAAACTTTGTCGTTTGGGGTTGAAGACAAAACTAAATTCAGTTCCTGGAATTGGATCAGAATTGGGGACCGGTATCATTAACTGTGGAGTCGCTTCATTTATGATCTAAGTGAAAAAGGAAGTGTCAAGATAGCAAGTTTTTTTTTTGGGTTGTTGTTGACCAGAACCAAATAAATTGACATATTTTTTGATAATAAAAGTTTACCACTTTTAAAGATAATTTCTGTCTGAAATAATGAGATTTGGTTATTTAGTCTGTCCGGCAGCTACTAGTGAAGATCCATACTGTGTATTGAACTTCGGGGTTCTTTACTAATCATAACCAATTCACTTTTGATTGTTTATTAACTTATTCTTGTGCGGAACTACATAATTACATTTGTCGTGATGCAACAGATCATTCAAAAAAGTGATAATATATATACATATTTAACATCCTCTTTCCAGATGGGACACTGGTAATCTAATAACAATAAAACATATAACTACTGAAATCAACTGCCCCCAAACGATCTAATCGTGAATTTTGTTTATACTTTTTGAACTAATGCGTATCGGTTTGCTTTTGAATCATCTGGTTAAGGTTGGAATAAGGGTGTGCCTCTAGAAATGCTTTCTCGTTGATCAGTATTTGGAGCATTACTTTGCACTAAATAGCTCATATTCCTATTAGGTGTCTTTCTTTTCCATACTGTCAGTTGATTGCTGTAGTCTTGTTCTTTGGAACATTGAGTTTCTTACAAGGCGTGATTCTTTTTGTCATCGTTTTTGATTTGTTGATATGCCTCTTCCATTTTGTTTGTCTTTTTCTGTTTCGCATACATATGTCTTATTTCCTAACATCTTCACGATTTTGCTTCTATCCACCCTCTTTTGTTTTTTTCTCTGTAATCTCGAATTACTACGTTTTCCCCCTTGGTCGAGTTTTCTGTATTGTTTACCCTTCATATTCGTTTCCTGTTTCTTTCGATTTTTCGGTGGTATTGGTTTTAGTAAATCGAATACTGTTCGTAGATTCCGACCAATCATTAAGAATGCAGGAGTTTCGTTAGTAGTGCAATGTTTTGCGTTTCGGTATCCTAGCAAATATCTGCAGATTAGCACTTCCCTTGGGGTGTTTTTGTTCTTTTTGTCTAATAAAGCAGTTTGAAACCCTTTCTTAAAGTTTTTACTGCGTTTTTCGACCAAAACCGTTTGTGGCTGGATGATATGGTGCTATCGTCACGTGTCTGATTCTATTTTTGTTTAAAAAGTCTTTGAATTCCTTGGACACTAGTTGTGGACCATTGTCCGACACTATCGTCTTTGGGATGCCCTATTTGGTTCAATATTCCTTACTTTTGTAATTGTCGCCTCGGAAGTTGTTGAATTCATTTCGTATATTTCTGGCCACTTCAGTAGGCGTCTTGCAGTATTAAATAATTGCGATTGTCGATGGGCCCCAAGAAATCTATGCACTCGTTCATTTGGTTGATTTGGACGAAACCACGGTGTAGTTGTTGATATTTGTGGTTCGTTAGATGTTTTTAAACACAGCAAGCATGATTTGTGAAACGTTCTCGATGGCTTTGTCCAGTTTCGGCCACCAGAGCCACGATCTTGCGATTGACTTCATTTTACCATTCCTAAATGGCTCGAATGCAGTTCGTCTAACAATTGATAAGGGAGTTTATTTGGATGACTCTGTATCCCCACAATAAACAATCTTGTTCACAAATTATTTCATTCTTCCTTATGAAATATGGAATAAGTTCACCGTCGTTTGCTGCTTCCGGCCATCCTTCGTAGTATAATAGTGGATTTTGCTTAAGATTGGATCTTTACGAGTTTCGCTACTTATTCTTGTACTATCTATTGGAATTCCTTCTGACAAAATCATGTTTAGGTCTCCTTCTTCATCTGGTTACAAGGTCTGTTGCGGTACCCTTAACTGGGTGTCGACTTAACATGTCGGCAACTACATTATCAGTTCCTTTTACATAAACGATGTTGTATGTAAAACCTGATAAGTAAAGTGCCTATTTATGTACTCTATTAGACGTCATAGGTGGTATCCGTGTTTTTTAGCTGTTACAATTTTATTTGTGGTCTATGGTCCGTTTGGATGATGAATTTCTGACTCATTAAGTAATGGTATAGCTTCTTCATGGCCCAAAAGATCGCTAACCCTCTTTTTCCAGTACTGAATAGTTGATTTCAGTGCTTGATAAGGTTTTTGAAATAAATAACGCTGCGTCTGGTGTCACCAGTTCGGCATCTTGTGTGATAATGCCGCTTCTATTCCTCCTTGCGCTGCGTCCGTAGCCAAAATTATTGGTTTACTTGGATCAAAGGTGTGTTAATACACTATCAGAAGCGATGATCCTTTTATGCTTTGAAGGAGTTTTCACAATCCTTGCTCATTCGTACTCGCTATCATTTTTAAGAGCTCATAAATTGGTTTCATTATCGTTTACATGTTAGGTACGAATTTACTATAATAATTTACTAAACCCGCAAAACTTTTATTTGGGTGTGGTTTTGGTGTAGGAGCTTCCAAGATGGCTTTTACATTGTCCATGTTTTCTTGAGTCCATCTTTCGTAATAGTATCGCCCAAGTAATCGGTTTCCCTTTACAAGAACACTCATTTAGGCCAGTTTTTATAATCTGGTAAACCGGTTCTTCCAGCAGTATAAAAAATGTGGCTCCCAAATTTTTTCTTGGAACTCGATTCCTTTGGTTTTGCTAGCTTATCCTAAAACCGCCATCCACAAAATTCGTAACGCCTTCTAAGCTTTGTAATGATTGTTTGAGCGTTTTTGAAACATTGCGCTGGCAGTGCTCACGCCGAAGGGTAATCTATTTACCCTGAATAGCCCTTTATGAGTAGTCCAGAGTTAGTAACTTTTTCGCTGACTCCGCGTCTAGACATAGCTAGTTATAGGCTTTGCTGAGAACAATTTTGTGAAGCTTTCTCCACCATTTAGTTTTAGAAATATATCCTCTATTCTGGGTAGTGGATACTTAACGTTTACAATGGCTTTATTAATTGTAACTTTGTAGTCACCATAAAGTCTGACCGATCCGTCCTTTTTCCTTACTGGTACTAAGAGTGTCCCCAATCACTTGATTCAACTGGTGGTGATATTACGCCTTTCTCTATTAATTTCTCTAGTTCATCTTCTTACCGACACTTTAAATTTCTTGTGTTTGTAACCTCTAATTTATCTTTAAATAATTTCTAAACTCTCTTACAAATATATCTGACATTAATCTAAATTTAAAAATGGGTAAAAATCTCGGCCTAACAAGTTTTGTGTGCCGTTTGTTACAATATGTATTACAAAATTATTTGATTTTACACCGTTATACTCCAACCTGCATTCATGTATCCGATTGTTTCTATTTTATTACCTGAATAATCTCTTAACGCAACGATACTTTGTTGCAGTTTATGATTCTTAAAGCATTTCTTGTATGTGTTTTCTGTCAAAATTGACCTGGTGGCACCGCTGTTTACCTGCATTAGTAAGTTTACTTTATCGATTGTCACTTCAACATTAATGGAACGGTACCCTTGAATATTTTGTGGACCTACTTACGGTTTCATTTTCAGCAATTACAAGATTTTGTGTATAGTTATTACTACGACATACCTTTGCTAAGTGATCTACTTTATTGCATTTGCTGCAACGGTAGTTTTCATACTTGCATTTTTGGTGTTGGCTGCCGCAACGTATACACTTCCATTTTACTTTGTTGCCTCGGAAATGCATCTGTGGAGCTCCGTTGACGTGGTGCTTCCCTTCTGTTTGAGTTTTGGTTGCAAAATACTACGTTAATTTCTTTTTCTTCCATAGCTCAACGTTGCCTCTCTACTTAATGCGATTTCCATCAGCTTGCTAAGTGTAACTTTGCCCGGTTTTTCTTCACATAATCATGTCTCTTATTTTACCTTTTTAACCCACATACGAATTTGTCTGCTAATACGCTGGCCAAGTTGTTGCCAAATTCACAATTCACTGCGAGATTGTGTATTCTAGCATACCATGTATTGATTGATTCGTTGTCATCCTGTTGTGCTACATAGAAATCGATTCTTTCTCTGTATACGCAGGTGGTTGGGGAAATGACCTTTAACATGTTGCACAGCTGTTCGTAGGTTTTGTCCTTCGGTAGGGTTAGTGTACATAAGTCTCGGAGATTTTGTATGTGTCTGGTCCAATTCAACTTAGGAGTGCAGCTACTCTTTTTGTTTCCCTCGGTCTATTATGGCATTTACTGCAAAAATTGTTCCAGTTGTTCCTAATAAATTGGCCATTCGTCGGTTTTGTTGTTAAATTTCTCCATAGCTCCGATAAGCGCCATGTTGTTTTTGTATTCCGATAACGATTGTTATTTGAGATATTTCAAATTCCACGTACCTCGTCGCCACTGTTATATATTGAACTTCGGGGTTCTTTACTAATAATAACCAATTCACTTTTGATTGTTTTATTAACTTATTCTTATGCGGGACTACATAAACTACATTTGTCATAGGCGCGTTCACGACAGTCGTTCGCCATCGCTGTCCGTCGTTGCCAACTTAACTTCATTAAAAGTGACAATATATATACATATATAACACATACAAACTGAAACTTCTAACTAGGGCTAAACAAGACATTTTAGTAAGGTGTTTATAAAATAGTAAAGCAAATTTTACAGGAGCCGTATTTTTTATTTTACATCAGAATACTCCAACAGAGTTATATAAAACTACCGAGAAAGAAAGTGAACGATGACAAGAATAATTAACAAAAATGTAAACGTACTACAAACGCCAACGATACAAGTAATAATAAATTACACATAATATGAACTTATTTATATAATGCCTCTAATGCATTTATTCACATACCTTCTAAAAGAAATAATTTAGAGGACATACCAAGCTCCATCCAATACCAAACTATATTTATACTCCCACATTCTGTTTATGGGCGAATACGTATGGGCAGAAGTAGATGCTAAAGTTAACCTTGAACAATGTGTCGGTTTGAGTTATATAATTTTTTATATTGAAATTCAATATTTTAAAGAGAAATACAAAGAAATTGAGTTTAATAATTTATATTAAAATAAAATATCAATGGTTGTGCGTCTATTTTGAAGTGTTGCAAGGTTATAATGAGATAAGTTTGTATGGTGAGAACCGAAATAGAGGTTTTTATAAAATCTATAATTTAATTGGTTAATAAACTTGTTTTATACTTTTTTCAATGTTGACAATACATTTATCGCAAAAGGATTCTAAACTGTAAACGCATATTCCAGTTGGCTCTTAACTGAGTTATATACAACGTTGAAGCCATAACCCAACATTTGACTAAACACTACGAATTGTTGATTGTTTTAATACACGTTTAATTATCTTTATTTTATGTAAGAACGGTATTTGAATATAAATAATAGGGATTACATAGTTATGTAAGATTATAACATTACATCTAGAGTTTTAAAAATTGTTTTGAAAGGCATTTAAAAATATCATTAAATGTCAGAATATATGTATATGTAAAGGGCAGTTTTGGAGTAGAAAAACGCATTTTTTGGGTTTAAAACAATTTATTTCTCAACATAGTCCTCTTTTTAGCTCCTCGATACACTTAGTAAGATAATTTTCCAATTTTTCATCTAATTCGAATAGTATGATTCTCTCGAGCTCTTTAAAATAGTGCCCGAAATTTCCAGCAATAACTTCTTCGTTTGATGCAAAACAGCGTCTACCAAGCTATTTTTTTAAGTTTAGAACAGGAAAAGTCGCTGGCTGCAAGATCTGAAGAATACGGTCGTTGGTCGACCAATTCGTAGCTGACTTGTGCGCCGGTGCGCTGTCTTGGTGAAAGATCACTTTACGTGCCAAACCTGGGCGTTTTAGCACAATTCGGCATCGAAACGGTTTAATAATCCCGCTTTTGCTTTTTCAAGTAGTCAATATGAATTATGCTTTTGCATCCCAGAAAACAGTCGCCATCACTTTACCGGCCGACCGAGTGGTCTTTGCCTTTTTCGGCCATTCTTCGCCGCTCTTGCGCCACTGTTTTGACTGTAGTAATACACCGGTTTCATCAACGGTAACAAATCGGCGAAAAAAAAATTCTAGCAATACGTAACTT
>JALBCR010000689.1:0-151226 GCA_030710515.1 Abscondita cerata
TCATTATTACTTCGTTCAGTTACGTATTGCTATATATAGCCGACGTTTCACTTAAACCTGTGAGGAGCTTTATCGAGGAGCTAAAAATAAATTAATAAATCGTATGGGCCACAAAATTTAAAATAACCATCAAGAGTTGATGATGTCAAAACGATTAAAAATCAATAAATTATACACACACAGTATATACTAAATGAACCAACGAATAAATAAACAAAGGTTTTTTTAATTTTTTTAAGAATTTACTTTTAGCCTCGATAAAGTTCTCACAGGTTTAGGCAAAACGTCGGCCATATATGTAATTTTAGACCGTTATTTTTAACTCTACCTCCACTTAAAAAATTACAAGATTAAATCATTAATCAATCAAAGTCAGTCCAAGTAACATTCACTACAAAAATCAGTGTCCGCTTTTTAACATTAAAAATACTCCAGTACTCATAAACATAATATAAGTACTTAAGACTGCATCTTGATTGTAGCCCTCCTGGAATGCTGATTGGTAGAAAATCAAAGCTATCAATCCGAAACAGGCTGTTTATTCTAGAAAACGATGTTGAATCCAATTTTGATGGCTTTCTGTATACAGAGTTTGAGAATGTGCCAAACCAACCAAAATAAAAATACTGCAAACAGTTTCAGTCAAAAGCACTTAGCGTCCTGGCTTGTAACCAATTAAATAAACAATCCACAAAGACTTAGACGTTAGACCTTCGTTGCCGATGAAATCAAAAAAGATTTGGCAATGAATTACCACTCAAAAGTTGGGGATGAACAGCTATAATCCATTATTTTATCAGTATTCCTCTTATCATCCACCAGTACAATCTATTGAAGAAAACATTACTCCTAAGACCTCACCAACCTCCCATAAATGGTTCATAGGAAGCGCTGTCGATGGATAATTTTTCCTATTACTGTCTCCACTAGCATCACATTTTAGGTCCGTGAAGTTAGCAGCCTCATCAAAAGCACAAACAAAATTTTGGTAAGTGATTCGTTAGCGCTTTGTTTGTTCCTGTTTGCACTTTAATAAAATCGATTGTGACCCACACGTTTTTTGACAAAACGGACTTTCCAGGTGCCCGATAATTTCACGCATCATTGGGAGCACAAATAAAACGTTTGGTATGATTCGTTAATGCGTCGTTTCTGCCTGTTTGTGGTTCAATAAAATTGATTGCGACCCCACAGTTTTGCCAAGCTTGTAATTTATGAACAGCACAAAACTGCTCTTTACGCACAGTTAGAAACTATCTCTTTCTAATTCTTCCAAAGTTCAAGAAGCAAAAAAATTGTCTAGAACCATTGAGAAAGTATATTTTTCTTTAACACACCTAAAAGACAAACAATACTGCAAATTCACGTCAAAACCTCGCTACCAAGAGCGCACAGTGATTAAATAAAAAATTATGTCCAACGAGGTGGGTATAAGGACACAATGTAGTCCGGTCCAACTCCTGAAGCCTATTCTTTTTAGTTGCAAGAAATCCCTTTATGGATAGACAAAGATCCAAGTTCAGGAGCATGCATTCTCATTAGTGGACTAGGCCAATCTAATTTCTTAATTTCTTTTTGTGCTTGGAAAAGCTTGTAGGATTTACTCTTCCGCTCAGCAAAATTCTCCAAAGCAAAGAAATTGATTTTGCACTTGCAACGAATAATGTTGAACGTATTATTTACTGTAAAAGGATAAGAGAAAATGCTAATGATGGGTTTGGCAAAATTTTCAACGATGCGAAGCAAAACCAAACTTGTTTGTTTGATACCTACTTGGAACTGGTTAAATACTACCAAATAGCAATACTTCTGCCTTGGATAGATACTTTTCATCTAATTTAAACTATCGTTTTTCCAAGCATAAAAAAATATATTATAAGAATTTCATAATTAGGTGTCCTTTTATCGTCAAGATATAGGAGAATCAAGTAAGAATGTCGTGGAAGCTGAGCTAGGCTGTTACGATAAAAATTCAAGTTTACTAGCTTTTGCTTTTCTAACGTCAAAATTTTGCTGCATACGTGGTACTTTGTTTGTTACGGCCCTGTTTAATTTCACTGGGAGTTTAATAGAACGAGGTCAACGTCTTAATCCAACGGCGCTTGTTTTACGTTCTTTCTCTTTGTGTTTGACTGGTAACGAGGACAGTCGTGTTTGTAAAAAAAGGAACATTGAAAGGAAATTCTAAACACGAGTGATGGATTAATTTGAAGTTGTTATAACCATCTTCCTGTTGTGTGAGACGAAGTGCACCTGATATGTAATGAAAAATTGAGCGGGATGTTGTTTAGAATGAACGTTTTGCAGAGTGACTTACTGATCTATATTTCACCATGTGGCAAAGATTCGCTGCATTGGGTTTTTCTAATTATTACAATTTCTTGGTCCGATGGTATTCCTTGGGATTACCTTGCATGATGTCTATTGGGATGTGATTACATCCAGAATTTGTGGGTTGTCTTCTGGAACCGTTACTTCCTTATACTGTTGTAATTGGAAGGATTAATAACCTCTCGACCCTTACTTGTACTTGAGGAAGTGGTATGCGGAAATAAACCTATGCTGTTAGGAAGTGCCGGTTAGAATTCTGTCACGCAAGATAGCGGGGGCCTGCGACGTAGGGGTGTCTCGTCTTAACACCGGAAAGGGCTTTTCCTTCAATACTATACCGCCGACCTAAATGTGCAGCTTATTTCAATTTTAGCGGTGTATCCGAACAATCCAATTACCAGTACCAAACTATTTCTTTTTTTTTATTGATGTTGAACGCTCTAAAAGAACGCTTTAATAAACGATACACGTATGTGATCTTAGTTTAAGTAACTTATCTCAAGGTGTCAAGGTATATGTTTAATGTTGAAGAACTTTATGTCGCTAGACAAATTACTTGTACTCAACGGTTTCTTATCTTTTTTGTTGGTATTGTTATCAAAGTAACCTTGACTACTTTGATGAATTACGTTATAAGGTGGCGTTTATAAATAATTTACTCATTGTTACATTTGAATCCACACGCTCTGTGTGCTTAGCTAGCGGAAAAAGTTCGTCGCTCAAGAAGGATAAGGACCCCTCTCACTCAATAGCAATGGTTATCGAGTTTGTCTTATTACCTGTTTGCTGTGTCGCTAATTAATTTATATTTATATGTGTGAAATATCAACGAGAGAGCTTTGATATTCTGTATTGCTACTGATATACCTTTTTTTTTTGTATGTCTTATTATGTGTGTAACCAATTAAACAGCTCTTAAACTTGATTCATAACTATTTTAATTGCCTTGTAACTTAAGTTTCTGCTAACAAGGCCTATGGTATCCAAGATTTGTTAAAGATGACAAGTCTTCAAGTTATTCCCGTTCTATTCCCAAGATAACAATCGATGCCTTAAATATGTCTAATATGAATGTTTTAACCAATATTTTAAACTTTTAAAAATATTTTGAACATTACCGGTATCTACACCTACAGAGTTCAATTTGTTTCCCAAGTTCATATTTGTAATATTTAAATATCATCTATTCATACTATTCATACACGTGTCAATGTTTACACGAGATGTCGCAAGACACACATTTTACTTATGTTCATTGTTCCACGAGAGCTTTAAAAAGACCAACCGCCGTCTTGTACACTCGTATGCCGAACTTAAGTATACACATCTGATAAGGAGCTTCCAATAAGAGCGAAATGCTGCATCACGTGTTTTTTGTTGCGTGTGTGCTTCTTCTACAAGTTATACTCGGCTTTATCGGCAACGTGTGTTAAAAGCATTAAAGCTTATCGCTTAGATAACGCTTTGTACTAACACACACATGCCGTTACAGTTAACTGTTGGCATTTCTCTCCAAATCAATAATGTATCCAGTAAAATCCAACAAACGTAATTAACTTTGTTGTTGAAGATAAAGTTCTACTATTCAGGTTCAAATCACACGTTCTTAAAAACAATTTTTCCTAAAGAGCAAGTGCTATAAAATTAAATTTGTAACATGTTTCGTATTGTAAAAGAGGTATTAGGTAACTTACGTACAATTTTTAAATATTACTGGCGTTTTGTGCTTTCAAAAATTCCGATGCTTCCAACGATGTGTAAAGTTATCGGGCTGCTTGAAAGTGCAGAGTTCACTAACGTATCATACCAAAAGTTTTGTTTGTGCTTCCAATGATGCGAAGCCACCCGGAAAGTGTCGTTTCTCAAAAACGTGTGGAGTCAGCAATAGATTTTATTGAAGCACAAACAGGCACAAACGAAGCACTAACGAATCATACCTACTAAAAATTTTGTTGAGTGGTTTTGATGAGGCAGCTGACTTCACGGACCTTTTCATGCGTGAAGTTAGTGGAACCTGGAAAGGCAATTTTTTCTCAAAAATGTGTGGGGTCGCAATCGATTTTGTTGAAGCACAAACAAGCACAAACCAAGCACTAACGAATTATAACAAAAATTTCGTTTGTGCTTCTGATGAGAGTTAATGTACACTCATGAAATTTAAAACTTGGACACCACAATTTCTGTAAACAAAAGTTTGCACATTGTGAAGCGGGCTTAAGGGTATCATTTACAATTCTAACAGCAGGTAGTCTCAGCAGGGGTTATCTTATAGAAGGACTGTAGAATGAATCATTACACTAAGCACGTTTTAGAAAATAGGTAATTTACGTTGCTTACTTAATTTTTTCTTTAAAGAATATATTTGAAGGTATCGCTAATTAAACACCATAGCTCGATTAATTATCGAATCAAAATTTTGTTTAGGAAATGTTTACAAAATAAAATTAGAAATAATTTTGATTTAAAAACGTCTACAAGCAATAACTTTTAAATTAAATCAAAAACTAAACATGGTTATTTGGGTTGACTGATTATTACTTATTTTTAAATAAATCTAACCTACTAATTATTGTAAGTTATTAAAAAAATCATTAAACTCTCTATTCATAATATTTAGTCCTTACAAAATGTATATTTTATGACGTTTCATTTTTTCTGTAGTTAATATAAAAAGTGAAAATAAAAACTAAGGCAATTCTTATTGTCAACGTATATATTTAGTTTTTGACAAGAATTTATTACATAATTATAATTAAGATACCAAGTTATAGTTTAAAATTAAATGAAAACTTTTTTTTAAATAAAGGTATTACTATATAAATAAATATAAGAAATCAATAATGGGTGTGACCTCCATTATTATTGATACATTCTTGGAGGCGTCTGCTCATTGACGCTATCAAGGTATCAATATAATTAATATTAATCGTTTCCCATGCGGTATCAATGGCTGCAATTAGTGCATTACGGTTTACTGGTATAAAATTTGGCCCTTGTTGTCTTCGGATAACAGCAAGTATTCGAGCCCAAACATTTTCGATAATGTTAAAATCTGGGCTTTTGCTGGCCAGGGTAACAGCTCCAAGTTATTTGCTTGTATCCAGTTGCGCACAACCTGCGAAGTATAGGGTCATCATATCCCGATAGTTAATTATCGAATGTTCCAAGAAAATATGTGTAAATAGTAAATGGAATCTACTAACGTAACGTTAAGTCGTTAATTATAGTTACATAACTCTCCTTTCATAAGATATAGTTCATATTAATATGCTTATTGTAAAGCTTCGTACACACCTGAACAACAAACCGAGGAACAAACAGAACAACGAACCGAACGGCAATCGGAACATTAATTTGGACGGTGCTACGTACGAATTTTAGAACAGATTCGCAAGTCCTGATTGTTCCACGAACGGTTTGCGGCGTTCCCAACTTGTCGGTTTTTCTCCGACATCAAAGAAAATGCGCGCGAATGCGTTTGCAGGTTTGGACGAATCTAAACAAAACGGCGAACAAACTTATGCGGGAGAATTAAATTATTTATTTTTGTCCTCCCTTTTGTGGGTTTGTTGTGTTTTAGGTAATATTATGGAGTTGACAGAAGAAAAATGTTTTAAATTAATCAGTGTTTAAGAATGCAAGAAAAAATGATGTCCCTATTAGCATCATTTGGGCGGGAAATTTCAAAAATAAAAAAAAGCGAAGTAAATTATAATTTTTACTCTTCTTTGTGCGTAAAAATTTGGTTGGCACTATCTTCTTGTTTTCCGCAATTTTCTCTTCTCAATAATAAATATATATGAACTGAAAACTACTGAAAATAATTATGGGAACAGCACAAACGTTCCGTTTGTTGTTCGGATTGTGGAAATCATAAAAGATCGTTTGTCGTTCTGTTTGACTTTCGGTTCGTTGTTATGTTTGTTGCTCGGTTTGTTGTTCAGGTGTGTACGAAGCTTTACAACTTAAGCAACAATTTTTGGCGAATAAAGATTAGTTTGTGATGTAATATTAGAAACACAAATTTATATCATATCAAATTTATGACAACTTAAAACCAAGAACGTGTATGTTATTGCTAAGAAATTATTAAGGAAAAAGCGCAATTGCAGTGTAAATATTTATAATTAGATATTTTCGAAAGTTTATAAGTCCTCTATTGTAATCTTAATACTTAAAAGAAAATCCTGTCCATTAGCATTATAAGGAAATGGCTTTACTTTATGAATAAGTTTCAATAACAATAGAATATCCTTGCTTGTTTAATTTACTTCCTTTGAGTCATATTGCTCTAAGGGTTGTTACATTGGTCATTAGAAGTATGTAATAAATAAACAATTACCTACTGTTTGAGAAGGGGTAGTGTGAACCAATAAATAAAGTAAGAAATGTAAATTCCATTTTAGTTTAAAATTTCAAGTGTTGTGAAAATGCCACCTCATCTCGGTGCTGATTTGAAAGCGCGGATTGTTTCGGAATTAGCGGCGGGCCGTAGCGTGCGTGAAATTTCACGTATGTTAGATATACCAAAAAGCACCGTAGGGCATTACCGAGTAAAATGGAATCTTGAACACACTTTGGAAAGAGCCATCGGAAGTGGTAGACCTAAAGTATCTACACGTGCTCAAGATCTCGAGTTGTTTCATTACGTAACAGAACAACCATTTGCTACATACTCCAGGGCTATAGCAGATACACATTTTCCCGGATGCCGTATAACTGCACAAAAGATTAAAGGAGATGGGAATAAAGAAGTATAATGCTGCTGCGAAAGAAGTTCTCAGTGACGAAAATATGAGACGTCGTCTGGAATTTGCAAGGCGATATGTGAACGAACCTTTGGAATTTTGGAATCGAGTGATTTTTAGCGACGAAAAAACGTTCAATAGCCGCAACGATGGACCACTAAAAGTTTTTAGAATGGAAGGAACTCGTTACGAAAATAATCACATATGTCCTAAAAAACGAAGTGGTTATTTTTCTGTGAATGTGTGGGGTTGGGTTAGCGCGCGGGGTCCAGGAGTTTGTTGGGCTATCGATGGACGTCTTGATTCTGCTGCGTATTTAGATATTTTGGAAACTATTATGAAACCTTCAGTCGAAGTGTTTTATCCAGACGAAGATTATATTTTCCAACAAGTAAGTATTCTTATTTCACTATACTTTCTCCAAAAATAGTTCGGGATCTGTTGAATTAACATTTTCATAATGTATTTTGTTGTTAAAGGACAACGCCCTATTCATACTTCGCGGGTTGTGCGCAATTGGATACGAAAATAACTTGGAGCTGTTACCCTGGCCAGCAAAAGCCCAGATTTTAACATTATCGAAAATGTTTGGGCTCGAATACTTGCTGTTATCCGAAGACAACAAGGGCCAAATTTTATACCAGTAAACCGTAATGCACTAATTGCAGCCATTGATACCGCATGGGAAACGATTAATATTAATTATATTGATACCTTGATAGCGTCAATGAGCAGACTATTATATAATAATACCTTTATTTATTAAAAAAAAATTTTCATTTAATTTTAAACTATAACTTGGTATCTTAATTATAATTATGTAATAAATTCTTGTCAAAAACTAAATATATACGTTGACAATAAGAATTGCCTTAGTTTTTATTTTCACTTTTATATTAACTACAGAAAAAAATGAAACGTCATAAAATATACATTTTGTAAGGACTAAATATTATGAATAGAGAGTTTAATGATTTTTTTAATAACTTACAATAATTAGTAGGTTAGATTTATTTAAAAATAAGTAATAATCAGTCAACCCAAATAACCATGTTTAGTTTTTGATTTAATTTAAAAGTTATTGCTTGTAGACGTTTTTAAATCAAAATTATTTCTAATTTTATTTTGTAAACATTTCCTAAACAAAATTTTGATTCGATAATTAATCGAGCTATGGTGTTTAATTAGCGATACCTTCAAATATATTCTTTAAAGAAAAAATTAAGTAAGCAACGTAAATTACCTATTTTCTAAAACGTGCTTAGTGTAATGATTCATTCTACAGTCCTTCTATAAGATAACCCCTGCTGAAACTACCTACTGTTAGAATTGTAAATGATACCCTTAAGCCCGCTTCACAATGTGCAAACTTTTGTTTACAGAAATTGTGGTGTCCAAGTTTTAAATTTCATGGGTGTACATTTAAATTAATATTATTGCCAATAAACTATAAAATGGTAAGTATACGTCTTGAGTAAATTTGTAAGCTTTTGAACTGGCGTTTTAGTAAAAAGAACCGAAGAAGAGATCCTAATTATCTATAATTATTTTCTGAACAGTATGACAAATTATACTTAATGTAAAATTCAAAGATTTGCATTTTTAAATAATGTTTAAATAATTCCTAATATATCCAACAACTCACTTTTACTTTCACTTTAGTTTAGGTACTGTTTAATTTATATTACGAAACAACTTTATAAGTAGTTAAATGCAAAACTATGTTAATTGAGTATTGAAAATAAGCAATCAAATTTAAAATTTAGTCGTATAAAACAAAAATCAAAACAAATAACGTAAACGCAATAAAAATACAGATTTTCTCTTGCATTTCCATTTACAAATATGTTTACAACCAGATGCTGTTGGAAATAAAAAGAAAATAAAAGATTTACAATACCATTCGATGCCGATATATTCGTCTAACGACGCAGAAACAACCCGGAAAATGTCTGTGTAGGTGCATTTTGATGATGCAAACAAATAACTAAATGGGTTTTTGTGGTTTCCGCGACAGCTGTGAGAAAAAAAAATAAGCGTAAGAAATAGCGTTGGTACAATTGATTTTGTTTTGACAAAACAACTTTTCGTAGAACACATTATCATCGAGCACGATATGCAATTATTTAATTAATTTTTGTTGTAACTACAACGCCCAATTAAATTTAATTTAAAAATTTTGGACACAGTTAAGCCTGATTAGATTAAATTGATATGTTGTTTATAAACTGCGAACGAATTCATTATGAAATCTATTATTTCAGTGAAGTTCTAACATGTAAAGTAAAATGTTTTGATTTAATTTTAATTTAAAACTTTACGAATCGGAGTAATTGGTTGTTCTCACGCAAACAGGAAGTGGCGCACCGTGCTTTAATGGTATTCAACAACGCGCATGAGTTAAACTTAAACCGACTTCCTTTTTATTTTTACTAGAATAGTTTTCTACAATCTTTAGTAATTGAAAACTTACAAAGTTTTTATTATTTAACTGCCTCTAATAAATTTTAATTTAATTTTATAGCCTATTATTTAAATTGTTTTGTATTTACACGACTACTAAAACAAATTTGTTTTCGGTTTCACTTCTCTTAGCATACAGCATTTAAGCGCTAAGAATTTATTTTTAATGAAAAAGTAAATTTTAGTTTTTAACGCACACATGTCGTTACAGTTATCTGTTGCCATTGCTTAGTTTATACTCTTCACACGTGTCAATGTTTTACACGAGATGTCGTAAGACACACATTTTACCTAAATTTTGATTCAAATCGTTAAAAAACAAAATTGTTAAATTACGAATTAAATAAAGTTTAAATTAAAGTAGTAAAATACAATTTATTCTTTATTTAGGGTGCAACTAACATAAATAATAATCTGTTAAATTAAACTCAGTATCCACCAAAAATTCAAGAAATCGAATTATTCTCAAAACGACCTAATATAGATATATTTCTTATATCAAAAACACATACATAGACAAAACATAAACAGCTTATACATAATATGGATTGGATAGGCTGGTGCGAAAAACTCTGGTGAGAAGTATACAAACAAAAATCATAATTCTAGAACATTTCGAACAACAAACTTGATCAGGGCAACAAATGGTCATAGACTATCTATGAACATGATGAGATAAAACTTATTCTGACAGTGTCATAGGTTTTTGTATAGATACTCACTAAGAATATGATATATATTATATTCTGTTAGTGAATGTAAACATTTATAAAAAAACTAATAAAATTTTACTTTTCTGACCGTTTTGTCGGCAAACTCTCTTATCTATTGATCAAAGTCTAGGTTTTCCGTGATTTCCTTTTCAATAGACAGAGTTGCCAAGTCTGTTAATTTAGATTGCGATATTGTTGATCGCAGATAGGTTTTAATGAGCTTAAGCTTGGAAAAACTTCTTTCCGCATCAGCAACCGTTGCTGGTATAGTTATCAATATTCGCAATACTATCCATACATTTGGATATGGTTCTTGTAGATTTCGACTTCTTAAGAAATTCAAGACATAGATCGGAGTAGCATTATCATTTTGAGGCCAAAATGATTTCAAGCTAATCAGTTCATCACACAACATATACCCGTCTATATCCGATTTAGAAAATACAGATAATTTCAACTGGAGAACATGGCAGTATTTTAGAAGTTCTGTTTTCTCTGGAATATTCTTCACGTCGTACAAAAAAGACCCAAATTCTGAGTATTTGTTTAATTGATTGTATCTTTCTCTGAGTGAAATCAGTGTAGTATCCAAGAGACAGTTAAAAAATTCAACTTCGAATTCTTTAACTGGCGAAGTTATGGGCTCGTCCAGAGCAGTTTCACTAGATTGTTGTTTTACACGTTGTAGTCTTGTGTTTTTAAATACTGGTTCAACTTCAAGCTCTTCAGCCAATTCCTTTGCTGTTAAAATAGAGCTTTTAAAGCCCGTTCTTCTATACTCTTCCATGAAAGTACAGCATCTCTTCAACAATTCTGTACAGTGACTAAGATCCATGTCCACTGATTGTGAAGATTTACTCACGACATTAATCTGAAAGAGTATGTCATACCAAATCACCAAGGAAACTATGAAGCTGAAATCTTTTAACTGTTCCGCTAAAGTAGAGGCCTCGTGAGACACTTAAACTCATTCTTCTCGTTAATGGAGGGAGGAGACTTTAACACTGCTTAATTTTGCTTCCCAACGCGTGTCGCTGAGTTTCTTTAGAGTATATAGTCCTACGTGTCGGTTAGAATTTTCCATATATAAACAGAAGCTGAAAACAATGTGAACAATCTCTGGATTACTCCAAACAAAGTGGTGGATTTTACGGACGACTTAGCGGTATCACATAATACAAGATTGTAGCTATGGCAACCACATGGTACATAAAAAGCTAAAAGGTTCAAGTCTAGAATTCTTTTTTGTACCTCACCGTTTTTCTCTTTCATATTCGCTCTGTTGTCATACCCCTGGCCCCTACAATTGTCCAAGTCAAGTCCGTGTTTGTTTAAAGCTTCTGTAAGAATTTCAGTCAATCCTGCACCAGTCGCATCATTGACTGCTAGGAATTCTATAAAAAGCTTTTTTACTGATATTTTATTGTCATCTGATGATAGGTCAACAAATCGTATTGTCAATGAAAGTTGTTCTAAGTGACTAATGTCTGGGGTGCAGTCAGCTATAACAGAATAATACTTGGATTTTTTAGTGCGGGATATGATTTCAGACTTCACCTTCTTGCCCATTAGCTCTATTAGTTCATTTTAAATGTCTTTCCCGCAATAGTGGTCTGAAATATCACCTTTGACAGCTGTCGTAAATGCTCTTGCATTACTGGATCAAATTTGCCTAGAAGTTGCACTAAACCGAAAAACTTTCCGTTATGCGGCGTATATTATTATTCCATCTAGTAGTTTCCTTTCTAATTAAATGTTGTTTTTGACAATCTATTGTTTTTCCTGTTTTCAATCGTATTTCGACATCAATCCATTTAAGGTAGAACTTCTTATGTCAAGCACTAGTCTCATAAATTTTCAACGTTTCAGACAAGTGCTTCCAGTTGTTATATCCTTCTGTTGCTAAATTCGCAAACACTTGACAGTGAGCTACTATCAAAAAGTCGGCAACAAAACAATAAACCCGATCTCTAGAAACAGAATACATCAACCAGCGACGCTGAATTATTTCATTGTTTGCAAGTTTTCTTAAGTAATGAGAACTAGAAAAATGTCGTCCGGTGTCATTTTTAGGATAATCCAAATCATCCATATGAGTTTACCCTGGGCCCACAGATATTATATGATCGATAATTTTATTGTTTCAAATCCGATACATTAGTAATAACTACGCTGTTTTGATTTTGTGATTGTACATCATGAGTGGCGGCATCCTGAGCGGCGAAGTCTGATGTTGTATCTTCTAAATTTTGCAAAACTCTGTCCACAGTTACATGACTTGCCAGAGACTCTACGACGTCGACGGCAACATCTGTTTGCATTTGAGATGCTGAAGAGACGTCTTGATTTCTTATTGCAATCTATTTATCAATATTCATAAGTTTCCTTATTCGATGGAATTCTTTTTCTCTTTCGGCCTTCCGTTTTCTATATTGTGACCCAGATGGCTTTTTTTGGCAAATGCTACGTGTTCAGACATTATTTAGTACTGAACAAATTAAATAATACCTTACGTGATTTCACTGTAATCTGGAACAAATTGAAATAATTAGAATCCGTATAACTACACTCATTCGTCATAACAAATGAATAAATTCATGTTTTTCTTAGAGTTTCATAAGAGACAACCACAAAAAAATATTTTTATCCTCATTTTTCTTTATTTATCTGTTCTCTCAAATGACACAAATTCATGACAATGAAAGGAATTTAGGTATTTTTCACGAACGATAATGTAGAAGAGTTTAGTGAGAATGAGGTAACGAAAAAAAAAATTCACACTGCCTTCTGGACTTTACGAAACCACGAGTTCTTGTACTAGTTATAAATAAATTTTGAAGACAAAATTTTCTCACCTATTTAAATGATTTGAAACACTATGAAAAAACACCCACAAAGTACAAATCATGCAATATAAAATTTTCACTTCCACTTTTTATGTGACTGAAAACGAACGTCGCACTCTTCTTTCGACTATGAATGATTGAATGAAAAATACAATTACGCAGCGCCTCGGCTTGAATGAAAGTACAGAATGACGAGAATAAACCGGTGCCCCTTTTCTTGGCCTTTTCCTTGGCGCCCTGGGCGGTCGCCCAACCACGCCCCCCCCTAACCCCGCTTCTGAAGAAACATTTCCACAAACAACAATTATAAAAGATTGTAAATTACCAAATCTAATTACCATATTTACGGTTTATTGTCCACCAAGACATAACATTTCCAAGGAGAACCTCAAGCCGTTTCTCCAATTACTTGTAGCAGCACATTTGTATGCGGTGGGGACTTTAACTGCAAGCACACTTATTGGAGATATCGACTTATGACTAGGGACAGATCATTATACAACCTCATATGTGAAGAAAAATATGGGTACCTATCAACTGGAGAGCCTATATACTGGCCCACAAACCACAATAAAATATCTGATTTGCTGGATTTTTTTGTCACAAATGGCTTTAATTCTAACTACTTGGATATCATCAGCAATCAAGATTTATCTTCATATCATACACCAGTTATCGCTAGAATCTGTACAACGATAATCACTTTACAACAAAAAAACAGATTGGGACTCATATAGAAGTGTTCTTCAAGAACTTGCCAACGAATATTAGCCTAAATACTTCCCAAGAATTAAAGCAAGCTACTGATCATTTTATTACTACTGTGTAAAATGCAGCATGGAAAGCAACAAATAGAGTTTAAAATGATATGAGTATTCCCAATGAAAGACTTGATTTAGTTCTATGGAAGTGCAGAGCAAGAGCTATATAGCGCAGAACACACAATTAGCAAAAATAAAAATGTCGAATCGCCTGCTGTAAGTTCGCAAGAGGTTGTACAATAGCAAAAAAACACCGAGAATCACTCGACAGCTGTTTCATCCATTTGGGACACTTCAAGAGTAAAAGAACTCGAGTGTAAGTTTACAATTGTACAAATGCGTGCTGTCAACTAAATCCTTTTAAGCACTACTTAACTACATTATCACGACAGATAACAGTATTTGGAAAATCGCCTAATCAAACAAACGGCTACAAAAAACAAACCCTCCACTAAGAAAACCAAATAATGAGTGGGCTAGAACTGAACAAGAAAAATCAGACTTATTTGCTCGACACCTCTCTAACGTTTCAACACCCTATTTCGATGATAGTGATAATAAAATAGACAATTTTATAAACGTACCATTGCAACTGTTGCAACCTATTAAAAAGTTTAAATTTGCCGAGGTACAATAAAAAAAAGGTCCCGGGTACAAACTAATATCCGGTAAAGTGTTTGTTGAATTACCTACGTTGGACTGATATTTCTAAGGAACCTTTTCAATTGTATCTTACATCTCCATTACTGGTCGTCACCACTGAAATTTGCGCAGATTATTCTTATACCTAAACCAGACAAACCTGCAGAGGAAGTTACATCTTACCGGACACTAAGTTTGCTGTCCCAAGTTTCCAAATTGCTAGAAAAACTAATAATCAAAAGATTATATAAAACAGACATACTGGATAAGTGCATTCCCAAATATCAATTCGGGTTCATAAGGTATCATTCTACCTTTCAGCAATGCCTTCGTGTCATAGATACAATCAGATCAGTTCTTGACTCTAAATCTTACTGACCAGCAGTTTTTATCGACATCTAACAGGTCTTCGACAAAGTGTGGCATAAAGCGCTCCTATATAATATAATCTTAAGTTACACCTTCCAAGCGAATATTATCTACTTATAAAATCTTACCTATCAAATAGACATTTTTATGTAAAGTATGGTCAATAATACTCTGCCACTCATGTAATCAAATCCGGAGTGCCGCAAGGCAGCGTTTAGGGACCTTTTCTACATATATTATACACGGCAGACATACCTACAACAGTAGCTACACCTTCGCTTCGTTGTTCATACATTCTTTCTTTCTCATCACACCAATCCTCAAACATCCTCCTTAAACTTGCAACGTCATTTGTCCATTCTACAAATATGGTTAAATATGTGGTGAATTAAAGCAAACAAAGCCAAATGCACCCAAGTAAACTTTACCTTAAATGGCTTGGAACGTCCACCAGTGCATTTTAACAACATAGCAATTCTTTAGGCAAATCAAGTCCGCTACCTGTGTCTGCATTTAGACAAAAGGCTTACGTCAAAGCCACATATTTAAAAAAAGCGAAAAAAAGTCATTCTACGACTTAAAAAAATGTATTGGTCACTTGGTGGAAAACGAGTATTTCTTTAGAAAACAAGATTCTACTCTAAACAATAATTAAACCAGTGTGGACCTATGGCATTGAACTGTGGGGATGTTTCTGCAAGTCTAAAGTAAACATTATCCAATTCATGCAATCCAAGACATTGAGAATGTTACCCAATGCTCCCTGGTACGTTAGCAACGACACCTTGCATACCGATTTAAAAATACCAACAATTGTAGAAGAACCTACAAAAAGAATCGATAATAATTTCAAGCGACTTCAAGTTCATCCCAATGTCCTGGTATCCAATCTACAACATGTTCCGCCTCCTAGACGATTACAAAAGAAACGCAGAAGACCTAAAAAAAAAAAAAGAAAAAAAGAAGAAAAAACAACCCCCCACCCCCCCCCCCCACCCCCCCTAACTAAAAATTGTGTTATGGTAACAAACAAAAAAAATTAAACGCAGATCTTGATTACCCTAATTGCGTTCTGGGAAACCTAAAGTTTTGGAAGCTACAGGTTTTGACTTTGTATAATAATACTCGCTGATCTTAAGTCAAATTTAACCAAAATGTTCATTTGTTGTTATTTTTTGTATTTCTACCATTACAGAATAAGTTGCATCTTAAGGCGACGTTTTAGCGAACAGCATGTTCAGATTTGCAACGATTTGAGGGTAGTACAGGAGCATTACTCGTACCCCTGCTGGTTTATAAGAACACAGTCTACACGGAAGCATGCAAAACCAAAAGAATTAGCTTTCCTGAAATTATTATATTGAGCGCAAGATTTAACAGGTTTACCGCCACGACCCATTTTCTTAGAAACACTACGAGAACTTTTTGAAGTTTATGAACACAACTGACTCCAGTTTTGTCACATTTATACATTTTTGAGGGTAGGAATAGGTGCTGTTTCATCAACCTTTCAACATTCTCGTATAATTGGTTTGTTACATCATCATGCTTGTCGATTCGGGTTCTCACAAAGAAATTTCGGAATGTCTTTTCATGAAGGCATAGTGAAAATGCTTACCAGCGCTGCCTTCCTCTTTGTTGAAACGATGAGAAATCTTCATAGTAACAGTCAAGTCATATGCTAACTTTAAAAGTCCGGCGTTAGGTGCCGTCCGGCGTTACGGGACTTTTTTTATTAGTCCTTAGTTGCGCCAGTAAAGACGCCAGTTAGTTTTATAATCAATAAAAGTTGAGGTGTTAGTTATGTTTATTGTATCCATCAAATTTTATTTTGATTTTTTAATTAACAAAGGATTCTGTTTCTTTATACAAATTTCACTATGTATTCAATATTTTCCTTTTGTTTCCTCTATAACTTTCCTTCTCTTTACTACTTCCTTCATCAATTAAATTCCTTCCCCTTCTTTCCCAATAGTATCTACCTCTCCGATTTTCTGGTTGTAACTCTCGTCATCCTTCTTTGATGGGTTGTATGTGTGCCCATCCATCCCCACACATTCTGCATACTCTTTTCTTTGTTTCCTGTTATAAATCTATTTTATAAATTATAAAATTATAAATCTTTTTCCTCTGTTATGTACTTCAACATGATTGGTGGTACATTCCAATGTGAAACAACTAAGATTAAAACTAAAAACAACTGAAAGTACTTTTTGATTCAGCGGAAGGTAATTGGTTAGAGGAATCTTAAGATCCAGAAAACTTCAAAAGAAAATGAAACCCCGAGGCTCAACCAGATCTGGAATCCGATCTTAAACGGCACATCATGAAAATCCGCATTTGACGGACGCCATGAAAGCACCGCTCCTTTTTGAACCACTACAAAAGAATCTATGAAGCAGAAATTATTAGTCTACATCTAACATCAAAGATGGAAGGACTTCTAAAGAAAGTGACCATTTCGGTTAGCAAAACGTAAGGAAGAAGTTTCAATAAATGAATGGCAAAACTAGTTTGAGGTAAAAATTAGTTACTAATGGGCAAGAAACTAAATATTTTTGCCAAATATTTTAGACCTGCACAAAATCTGGTCAACAATTACTGTTTTGTTCACAACATTAAAATTAATATTAGAATTACTGATGTTGAGAATTTATATTATAAAATAAAATGCGACTTTACAAATCACCAGAAATATTCAAATTTTGCTACCTTCGTTTTGGGATAAACTTATTTTACTAGAGTTTTACTGTAAAGAATTTTTTAAATAACGTTTGTAATTTAAATTAAAGTGTTTTTTTTAAATTTTATTCTTATCGCTTACATTATGGGTTTTATTTATTAGGATTTTTGTTTAGAAATCCCATCGAGGTTAACGATATTATTATTATTTCGGTGTTAGCATTTCTCACGACATTTTGTATAAGTTCTTTTCTGCGTATATGTTTGTTTGGGTTTTACATTAAAATGATTTAATAGATCCTTTGTTTGACTTTGTAGAATAGCTTTATCGTTGAATACGTGTTTTTTAATAGTTTCCTTACTCAGATAGTACTGTTTATTGAATTACAATTTGTTAATTTAGTGCTTATTTTGACTTCTCAAAAAGAAGAAAAAATTAAGAAGGAAAGAGAAAAAACCAAGAATGTAAAAATGTCAAAAATTATATAAAGTGACATTTAAAAAACCAAAGTTGTGTCCGTTTCTAGTTAAACCGTAAGTGAAAAAAATATTTGTGCCATCAAACAATAGACATTGTCACAATTAAACGAGTAGTTTATCATTTTTTTTTGTAAATTGCAAGTTGTTAAGTGTTTCCTCTTTTCGGAATGACTCTGCTTATCCCATTTACAGGGTGTGCAAAAAAGCGACCTAAACGGCTATTTTTGGAAACCACTAATCGTATCGACTTGCGGTGAAAAATTTTGTGATAAAAGTAGCCAAGAGAAAATGCTGAAATTTATTTTAGAGTTTCTAAAACGAATACCAAGTGGCGCTATCGCCATCTTCAATTTAAAATTTCATTTTCTGAAAAAGTTTGTTATATTAACGATAGTTAGAGTGAATTCTAGTTTAGATAAAAATCTCTTTCGTTAAATGCTTTTGCTCTATCTCTGAAAGGAAAGTGTTCGAACATTTTTGGAAATAAATGTCCAAATCTGTACAATAATTGATTAAAATTATAATAATCCAACAAAAAAAAGTACCTACATAACACACAGTAAACAGTTATAAATATAATCAATATTTAACCAATCACGTTATTTTTTTTAGAGTTTAAATGACTGTTCCAATGTACTAAATAAATAAACATACAATTTTTTTCTCATTTACTCTAATGCGTTCACTTTTAGCTTCAAACATACGAGTTGAAAGATGGAAAATGGCTGCTCTAATAAAAGTACGATAGGAGTGCTTTTACGTGTTATATAATGTGGCTTTGTTAACGACTTGCATATTATGCAAAAGATATAATAATCAAGCTTAGATTTAGACTTTGATGTAGCTAGAGCGTGAACAGATGATATAGTTCACAACTACCTTGTTATTTTCCTATCCTACATAGTTATAATTTATTTGAATGTAGGCGTGTACACAATTTACATAATAGTACGTTTTCTGTTGTTAGATTAAGCACCTGATTATGTACGACGCGCCATTCGTTTTATACATATCCTAAAAAACGAAGACACTAGAATTTATAATCAATTACCGATGTAATAAACTAAACATTCATCAACTTAGGGACAGTAGGTTGTAAGTGCTTAGAAACAGAAGTGCTATGCAAATGCAGGCAATGCTAAGAACTGCAACAAAGATGAATTATCAGAGTATGCAAGATGGAACACAATAAGAATGGACCCACGCGAGAAACGAATCTATTGTTACCACTTCAAGCCACATGGTTATCGCATCCAAACACTCCAAGCCGATAGAATTCATTCTTTCTTTTGCAATTCTACGTATAAATAATTGAGTGTTACAAAAGATAGTTTCAAGTCGAGCGTCGTCTTAACAAAAGCATCATTTCGTTGAATAACAAACGGTATATTCGATCAGGTTTCAAGATTTCTAATTAAATATTTAGCGATATAAAGGAAGAAGTGTGACTTCAAATGTCCAACAGCCAAACATCTCTAAACTATAGAGTGTGTCCCACGAAAAAATTGACATGTTTACTATGTTAAATTTAAAATTAACGAATTTTTTTTCCTGGCACAATTTGAACACAATACAACAACATATTTTATTAGATAGAGAAAATATAACAAATTTAACGTGATAACAATGAGTGTTTAAAGCGTATTTTATAAAAAAAATATCTGAAATAAGTTATTGTTTATGGTATTTTATTTATTAATCTGGGATACAGAACTTATATGAACGCATTGGTGGACAAGTGGATAAAATGGTCAAGGTAGGGATTTACACGACAAAATCCTGGGTTCGAATCCGACAACCGTAACTTTGTTTATAATTTATCGATATTGGTGTAATTCAATTGTTATAAAATCAGTTTAAATTTTAAACTTCTAATCATTGTTAAAAATTAATATAATAGTTTTTTACTCTTAAGAATTTGTGATCCAACTAATCTAAAAATGAAAAATAAAAAAAAGTAGCCATGGTCGTATGGATGGACCCCTTATGGAAGATACGAATGTGTAGTTGAACGAAAAACTTGGGTAATGGTTAAGGTCCACGAAGTGGGTGCTTCTTCAGTCAACCCACCATCTACATTGAAAAACTCAATTAATTGGTCATCATCCTGAAGAAGCACCTACTTCGCCTTAACCGTTACCCGAGTTTTTCGTTGTACACATTAGCACCTTTCATAAGAGATCCAGGGGCCTCGATACGTCCCTAGCTACAATAACTCAATATAAATTACAAAAAGAGAAAAAAATTACAACATAAAAATAAATTAATTAAAAAAAATTATGGCAATTGGAATTGAATTCGGGTTATGTGAGCAAAGCAGTACCGTGCAACAATTTAACCAATTCGTCCACCAAGGCGTTTTCACCATATATTTATTTATTTATACAGGGTGTTTCAGAATAAGATGCTGATCCTTAAGGGTGTCAATCCTTACGCGATTTTAAGAAGAAAAGTTCAAATAAACATATGTCCTAAACCTCTTAACTTTTGATCTACAAGGTGTTCAAGTTTTAAGAAAAAAAAAACGTTTTTTATCATAACTTTAATATCTTTATAGATATTTTAATAAAATTTGGCATATGCCTTCTAGCAACAACAACTATTTTTGATTTAGAAATTTTAAATTTTTTATTCAGTGGCGTCCGTACAGGATGAGGACTAGATATTTTTAGAGAAATATTATGTACGCCACTGCTTTTCTTAAAATAAAAGTTTATTTGGTAAATAATTATTGATTATTTAATACATAATAATTTTAACATTAAAATAAAAGAACTAACATTAAATAACCTAAAAAAAGAAAATAATTTAGATTAGCTGTTGAAATTGGCCACCACCTGCAAGTATGCATGCTTCAGCTCTTTTCCTCATTGAGTTTCGTACTCTTTGAAAATTTTTTCTTAAAACTTGAACACCTTGTAGATCAAAAGTTAAGAGGTTTAGGACATATGTTTATTTGAACTTTTCTTCTTAAAATCGCGTAAGGATTGACACCCTTAAGGATCAACATCTTATTCTGAAACACCCTGTATATTTACGGTATACACCTTTTCCAAATACAAAATAAAAGATAATATAACAAACTCACAAATTAAACTAGGTAATTAATTAAATGAGTAATAAAAAAAATTAGGGTCGAACGCCAATATGTTAGAATATTTCATAAATCGTGTTATGCAATTATGAGCACCATAGTTTGTTGAATAAAAGTCAGATCTAAATAGCAGTCTAGAAGTAACACGACTAGGCTTAAAGAAACAGAAATTAAAATTTATTTTTGACAGTAAGAATCTACCATTTATTAATTTGTATCCGAAGCACAAATCTAAAAATATTCTCCGATTATGAAGCGAGTACAATTTGACTAATGATATCATTTGAGAATGACTATACTCTATACGAGGAATACCGAATTTAAAAGAAATCATTAATAAAAATTTATTTTGGACCTTCTCGAGCAAGCAACTATTACTGTTGTATTTAGGACACCATATCTGAGAAGCATATTCAAGACTTCTAACCAACGATATATACAAAGTTTTAAGAGTAACAATACTAAAAGGTTTAGAAAATCGATAAATAAAACCTAGTGTCCTAAATGCTTTAGCTGTGATATCATTAATATGAGGAAGAAACGTTAATCGATTATCAAATATAACTCCTAGATCATTTATTTCACATACTGAACGAAGCTCATAACCATGAAGGTAGTATTTAGGTTCAATTATTTTTTTCTCCTAAACGAAATACTACAACACTTTTTAATATTGAGTTCAAGATAATTTGAACAACACCATTCCCATAAGTTATTAAGATCATTTTGCAGTTGAACTCGATCAAAGTTATTTTTATTGTAGTAAATAATTTGAAATCATCAGCAAAAATTAAAGATGTTTGATAACTTTACTTAAATCATTAATAAAGAGCAAAAATAAAATTGGACCACAATGGGATCCTTGGGGAACACCAGACGTCACATGTATAGCTTTGGATAAATAATTACCAATTTTTACATGTTGTATACGTTCACACAAAACTACTTAACCATTTATTAACAAGGTCACTAAATCCTAGACTTTCTAGTTTCTTTAATAGAACATAATGATTAACCCGATCAAAGGCTTTGTGAAATCGGTATAAACAGCATCAACTTGATAACTCTTTTCCATAGCTTCCAGCAAGTATATTTGAAATGTCATCAAATTTGTGATAGTAGATCTACCTTTAAGAAAACCATGCTGTTCCTCACATATCACTCGTTTGCATTTCCACATTAAAACTTTTGAAACTAACTGGTCTAGAATCTTAGGTATAGTTGACTGAACCGTAATTTCTCTATAATTAGATATGTCTTCTCTTGTACCACTCTTATGTAACGGGTTTATATAAGAGTATTTCCAGCAAGTAGGAAAAACTCCAGTGCTTAAGGATTTACTAAATAAAATTGATAAAGGAACAGTGAGTGAATATACGCATCTTTTCAAAAATAGGGGGCAGCTTGTCCGGCCCAGACCGAATTGAGTCAGATAAACAATTCAAGCTATTAAAAATATCAGACATAGAAATACTAATTGAGTTTACACAGATGGATCCATCATAAGGAAAGGTTGCATCCGATTTATTACAATTACCATAAACACTACTAAAATGATCAGCGAATAAATCAACACTCGTTTCGCCAGAATTACTATACTTATTATTGTAAAACATGCGTTTAGGAAAGCCATAAATGTTTTACTCTCATTTACAAATGACCAAAACCTTTTAGAGTTAACTTTTTGCGTTCAAACTTTTGATGGTTGATAAAAAGTACCAGTTCTCGACATTGCTCTAGTCGACACCTTCACAAAAATAATAAAAAAAACTAATTTAATTTGTTTACAGGGTTTTAATCGGTATCAAGCAAATCCAAAAGTAAACCAAATTGAACATATAAAACTTTGTATGTTATCACTTTTTCCTTGCCATTGTTCTGAAAATGGGTAACTGTTGGGCAATAAACGCTATTATTATTGTTATTGTTGTAGCATTTGCAATTAAATGCTGAGATTTTTAAATTCTTTTTAGCAATAATGATTTAAAGGCCCAAGCTTTAAGATAAATATAAGAACAATAACTTTCTTTAATTCAAAAAAACTTACTTTTGAGTGCACCGAGTAATAAAATCTTTAACACTAACGGAACACTATCTAAATTTGATGTAAGTCTGCAGATTCAATCTAAATTGCGTTTTAAGTTTCAACTGATTCCGCTAATAATCGACACCCCATATCAAGTTTTGGTAAATTGTGAAAAAAGAATTGGGTTGAAACAAAAACGTTTTCCGGGATTGCACCGTGTCGAAAAGGTAACCTCAGTTACCAACTTTTGCCACATATCGTAGGTGCTTCATCTCGCCCTGATGTAGCGCCTTACGATGAGGTGGCGAAACATTGGCAACTACGGTTAGCTTTTTGACATGAATCCGACCATGCAAGCCTCAATTCTTACAGTTTACTTTTTAATCAGCTAGATTGTAAATGGTCATATCTACTTCAGAAACTGTTTGTACTAAAGAGGAAAAACCAAAGTTTTGTTAAACTTTTGTTATACAGATTTAGGATTTAAAACTAAAGTTTTGTTAAAATAGTTATATAAATACAGCGGGTTACCTCTCTTAGTCGAACACCTGGGACAAGATATGGAACTAAAAAAGAAAACTACTTCGATATACAAAAGTACCCATGTTGGTTGCCCTAGAAGACGTCAATCGCGGAATGGCATATAAAACAGCAACTACAAAGCATAGTGTACCTAGGGTGACCCTTATATAATAATAATCAATAATAATTATAAATATTTATTTCCAACTAAAAACTTGCTTATGAAGGAATACAAACCGCACAATAATATAATAGATATTGTTCATAATAAAACTGGCAAAACAACAGAAATAAATAAGAATGAGTTCAATGAATTTACTCAGAGTAGTATGGATAAGCACAAAGGAAAAGTTCTTATAAAAAGAAAAGTGGGTCCTGGATGAAATTGATGGCAAAAAGAGAGTTTCTCTTAAGTAAAGATATTTTTTTAACAATGTACTCAAATTAGCCAAAAATTAAAGATCACTTTTAAAGGAAAACTTGGACCAGAAAAGAAATAATTTAGATTGTGTCAAGGCAGACATTCTAAACCGATTTTTAGAATGAACCAAAATTTTACATCAATCAGGAGCGTTGTGTCACAAGAAAATATTGAACACTGGTTATCTGAAGTCCGTTTTTATTTAACAAAAAATCATACACAAAATATTCTGGAAGACCCATTTCAGGTGTTTAATGCAGATGAAACTGATTTTTTTAATCCAAAACCAGGAAAGGTTTTAGCAAAAAAAGGTTGTAAAACTATGTACACAGTAGCTGGAAACGACGAAAAATTAAATATTACAGCACTAATAACCGCTAATGCACTGGGAAGTATAGCACCTCTAATGGCAGTATCCCGTTATGCCCGAATTCCTCAATACATTCCGAGAAATGAGCAATGGGTAAATCTTCTTATGGATGAATGACTTATGAATTATTTTATGAGTATATGGCAACTATTTTTATTCTATGGTTTGATAAAAATAACATTCCAAGACCTATTATTTTTTTTCTTGATGGACATTTATTTCATATGTCAGCTGGGCCGTAGCAACGACATTGAACTAGTGGAGTTGTATCCAAATTGTACACATTTTTAACCAATGTATGTTGCAGTTCACACTCTAAAAATGGCATGGAAGGAAAAAGTTAAGGCTTGGAGAATGAAACATAATGAGTCCCAAAAAGATTTTGCTCTATTACTTGCAGATTGTTTATCAAAAATAACATTAGAAATGGTTTCCAAAAATGGAGATTGGCAAGGGACACCTTTTATGTACCTAAAGATTTATATTGTTAACATTATATATTGCTTCCTCAAAAGGTAAAAAGAAATAATTACAACCTAGGAACCCAAAGGAAAAAATGACGAAATTCGAACTCTCCTGTTGTTAAAAGTTGTTTTGAGTATGACATTAAGTATCATATGCAAACTACTTTTACCCAACAATAGTGGACTTCTTAACAGTCGAACATTTGAAGCTAGTAACACCTAAATATATGGATGGGGTGATACCTAACGTATCAGCAGAACCTGAAACAGAACTCGTTGCGATCCCAAGAAAGTTTACAGGCAAAGTTCCAACAACTTTGAAATCACAGGCGAGCTTTGCTTTGGCCAGAACCTTCAACAAAAACAAAACAAAAAACAGAGATTTTGCCTGTTGTGATAGCGTCACCTAAGATAATGGAATATTATAAAAAAAAAAGAACTTAAAAAAATGGATAAAGGGCAAAGCAAACAGAATAGAAAAATGTCAAGAGAAAAAAAATAGAATAACAAAAACAGAAGAAAATTAAAAAAAGGAACCACCTACACCTAATTCATCTTCAGATGACACCGATGAATCTGTTTTATATCAAAGAATCTGATGCATCTGACTAGGATAAAGAACCGACAAAAATGATAAAATATTAGGAAGCTATTTGTTTGAATCAGCTGAAGGAAGGTACTTTTTTGTGTACAACAAAAATACAGCCGATCATACAACTGTTTGCAGTTTGTATACACATCAACATTTGAATTTTGTAAGTTGTCTCGTTTTTAAACGTCACACATCTTAAAACAATGCGAAACCTAAGGAGCTTTATCATCCAAACTGAAAAGAATAAAAGAGTTTCATTTAGTTTCATTAGAACATTTTTTCTGGTCGAAAGTGTTATTATAAAAAAAACTGTAAAAAAGAAAACGCATTTGATGTCATTTAATCACAATCATAATTTAATTAAAATCTAGCTCAATGCAACCTATACTGACTATATGAAACCAATAAAACTTTACAAAGTTCGTCAAAAGCATGTATTTAGCGGCCAATCCACGTTGGCCGATAAGAATCAAAACATAAAAATTGAAACAGTTGAAATTTGACATTTTTTAGTATCTTATAAATTCTATAATTAAACAATTAAATCTTTACTCAAAATTTCTCTGAAAATGAAACCCAACAAAATTACACAAATCTGAAGATAGTCCACAGTCAGCTTTAATTAACGCCAAGCAAATATAAACACTGACCAATGATAATTGAAGATTCTCAAACAGCACAAAAACTCGTGATTTGCCTTATTGAGAGGCTCATCATTATATGGTAGTTGAAACAAAAACCCAAAGAAAAAGCTATAGTCTACATACAGTCTTCCATAAAAATTACAATCGCATTCCATGCATGTTCAATGGACGACAAATCAAGCGATCGGGCTGACTAGATTTTATTTTAATTTTAATCATCACTTTGTTTTATGAAAGTAAACATCTTAATAAATTTTAATAAAAACTTTCAACAAATTCCACGAGTTGCAATTCTTATGGAAGTCACTAAGTATATTAATTCAAAGTTGAAAGTAAAATTTGTACAAATCTGTAGATAGTCTGGTTTGAGCTATGAATTTGATCGACTAATATTTTAAAAGATTCGATTTGATAAATATACCTACTAGTTTTAATAAAGCATAACCCTTAAGACCGGGTTAAGGTCATATGGGTTCTTATACCTGCTTGTTTAAAACTTAAAATTAAAAATTTTCTTAGAAAAAACGCGTTTTAGAAAATAATAGTTCAAATAAAAGTTATAGTTATATAGTTTTCATTATAACCATTGTCGAAATGAGATGCATCGTTTCAGTCAAGTCTTACTGAGAACTACTGTATAAAAGTAACATAAAAACCTGAACTTTTAAAGAAACAAATCTCTAATGACGCAATCTGAAACGTTTGTTTGAGAAGATAAAAATGTGTCAAACGCGAAAAAGGTTCCTTTGACGATTGAATCGTTGGAATTAATCAGTTCTCTTGTAAAACGATTTATAAACAAAAAAGTAACATTCCAATGAACAATAAAATAATTGTGACAGGCCTTAAAACTCAAAATTAAAAAGTAAAAATTCGTTGTTTATTTAACAAATCAATATAAAAAGAAAATTTGTTTGTTTTCGTTATGAATGTAATTACGAAGTGAAACATGTTTACTCACACGAACGCATACATGAATGTTGACCATATAGGCGATGTAAAGATTTTTATTTGCCTTCAATAAAACATTATTATTATTATTGTTAGGCGGCATTTTCTTTCTCCAACGAAACTTAAGTAAAAAATAATTCAATAAGATTAATGTTCAAGAGCTTTTATAGCTACTAAAACAACCCTTTATGTCTTTAATATAATTTCTAACATAACGGCATCTGTCACCATGTCATTTATTATCTGTCAGAATTAAACTTTATACAAACAATACAACGTGAGGGTACATTTCAATTCAAATTAGAATTTCCAATTTATTTGTAATCGAGAAAAAGAAAATATTAACACTGCAAATTACGTCGACATCGAAAAGCTTAAATTAGTTAATTTCGTAGAGGTTCGTTTTTCTGAGTAAAAAGAAAACTAAAACTTAATATTAAAAAAGTTGTTTTTTATCACGAATTTATGAATTTTCTTATGAACACTTAACTTTATCTTTGAGGATAAAGAAACTTATTGCCAAGCACTTCATCTCAATTTATTTTGGTTGTAGAACACAGTTTTATAACGTCATTTTAATTTAGAATTTTCCAACAATAATTTACTTAACTTTATTTAATTTTTTTGTAAAACTAAGTTCAGTTTTATAACATAGAAAGCGCGGACACACACATTTTTTAGGTGTTATCAACCTGTTCGGTAGTAATTTTTTTTGTTAATCCGGTTGTTGGTCGAATGAATAAAATAGTAACAATTTTGAAAAGTAACTTGGTATACAGCATAATGTTACTTACAGAAATTATTTTAATTTTAGAATACACGACCGTCGACAATGAGAATCGCAAAACTAACAAACTTGTTTTTACATCTGTTGGCGAAATATTCACAAGTTATTAACACTATTCGTAAATGATGAAAGTAAATTTCCTCCCAAATGATGCAACTAATTGTTGTCTTCGTTGGATGCCCTCTCAACGAAGAACAATCAATATTCGTAAACTCATACTATAGAATCCACCCTTCATGACTCCAACTAAGGTGAATCAGCGTTGCTAAGTGTTCGATATAAACGGCTGTCATGCCTGCTACAAACCAAGATAAAAAAACGATGTAGGGTAGGAAATTTACCTCATTGAAAACCAGGATCTACAAGGCTAACAAGAGTCCACTTGCTAATAAGGCCTAACCAAAAAAGTTGTTCCAATGCATTACAAACATATAAAATACTATATTTGATTGAGGTTGAATTGATATGAATCGTCCTTCATGGTTTAAAGCTCCGTCCAATGTTCTTGAGATATCTCTAGTTGATCTAGGATTCAATGGAGTTGTTTCCTACAGGTTTACTAATTGGTCCCCAAAACTTCTTCATCTTCTGAATAGTGTGGAGTTACCTACGTGGGTAGATAAACGCGGTTTCATCTTTCTAATCACAGAATTTAGAGGTTTGTGGTCACACTTACCCTATGAACGTGTTTGCTAAGTGACCAGTGGCAAGTCAGAAATCCCGTCAGGATTTATACTAATCTATAGTATCTCTCTCGGTGAACCTTGATTGCCTTAGATCCGGTAATTTATCCAAGTACTTTTGGTAGCCGCCTCCCTTCTGGCTATGACATCTGCTGGCTCATTATTTTCTAATCCGGTGTGTCCCAGAATCCAATTAAGTGCTTCTTTAGCTTGGTTTTGTAAATCTTTACCATCTTTGAATTGATGAAAATGCCGCATAGATAATACTATGATTGAAATAGAAAAAGTAGCCGGTTGGATCAAAACTCACCAACCTGCAATTCCAAAGTTTTAACGGAAAACTAACTCGTTATGGTATGCCAACAAATGAAACCAAACGAGTAAGCACGGCACAAGGACTTAGAATTCCGCGCTGACAAATATTCAATTTCTCTTGTAAACTTTGATAGGGTGGGAAATTAAATGGCAAATTACAATGCAAGTTATTGACAGTTAGTGACTGAAAAATCAAAAGGGAGAGAAAACAATCATGAAGACAATTAAAATTTTGAACTTTACCTGGAGACCTAAATCAACACATTCCTATCATGCTAGAGAAGAAAAGGAACCAGTTGAGTTTTGTAAAGAACTGAATCAAACGTCACTTTTGCTGTTCCATTCGTGCTAAGTGACCTACTCTAAACTGAATCTAAATTTACTTTTCTCTACCCCTTCAAGTTACACTTTTCAAATGGTGTACCAAGTTCTGTCATTTCTACCATAGCTGGATAGTCAATACGCACACTTACTGGCTCTCTGCCGGCATCAATTATCAATCCAAAGCTACAATGGTTGACGTGGACGTAAAACTTCTTACCCAAAAAGTAACTCATGTTCGTGTAAATAGTAGCACCGTGGTTGTCGTTGGGAATTGTAGAGCACTTTGAAAATATTGTGAATTAAAAATTGTGAATGATCTGTTGGAATTCTTAGATCTGGCCTTTTCAGCTCTGTTAACTTTATCAGTCGGTTAACTATTATAGAAACACAGCCAACCAAATTTTTTAAAAAGTCGCGTTTTCAAGATAGACAACCGATAAAATTAACTGTAGGTGAAAAGACCAGAACTTAATTGTACTATTTATGTGTTATACACGAGATGCCGTTAAGACACATATTTCACTTCGATGTTATTTTGCTCGCCAGCAAGAGCAGTCAGAAAAACCAATAAGTCAATATCGCGGTGCTTTGTTTAATATCTCAAAAAGTATCCATCTGGGCAATTTTGGGGATAGGACCAAAATTATTGCCCGCAAAAAACCGCCCAGTCTAAATGCACTAAGGTGGCATTCTGTCGTTTTTTCACGCGGGAATGGGTCGCAAGAAAAGAATTTAAAAGGAAATTTCCTTCGTGACGCCACAACTTAAAAAATGTCGGTCCAATTAATTCGCTCGATAGGTCCAAATGTCGGGCGTCAAAACTGAACAGAATTGGTGTTTTTTAGAGACTGCTGGACTTGTGGATCTTCGCCAATGCAAGCAAACCTATTTATTTCTGAAAGACGTATTAAAAAATATATATCAATTTTTGAGTTTAGTCGTGAGGACCAAAATTACAACGCGCAAAATCCCCCAAAAAACTATTATTTTGAGTTATTGCCAATGAAAGGAATTTAACTCTTTTCGCAATTATTTTTGTGAACACAATTTTGAGATATCGGTTTTATACCGCCGTTAAGTGAAGATTAGAAGAGTGAAAACAACTTTAAGAATAAGGTTGTTCAAAGGAAACCTCCTTACCTTACAAAAAACTACTGTTAAAGATACAATTTGTGGAATATCGATCAGCTGGAGAATGCATTGTTCTCCTCAAATCCACAATTGCTTCCAAATGTCTCAATGGACGCTTGCTTTCGCTGCAATGATTTGCTCCTTGAACTCTTATGGAAGCCGTGATTTACTAAAGACATCTCACAAAGCTATTGCTGTCAAAACTTCGTTCAGATAGAAAAATATTATTCTTTAGAGTTTAGACTAACGTTGTATAAACTTAGGTGGTAATCACCAACCCCATCTACGAACGAAAAACCCGCAAAATCCACCAAAAAGGGCCAATAGCAGATGTCTACATTCAGCAAGTTATCACGGGTTACACACGGTATCACAAAGAAAACACTAAAATAACAATGGCAACCCTACTAATCACACATACTCTAACCAAGTACGACTGTCATTAGCAAATAACACCAATCTTAATCTCAACACACCGATGAACCAAGCACACAAAGATCAAGTTTTGTTATAAATAACTTGATGAAATGTATTATGTAAGTCATTTCATCATCATCTCTCCCTAATCTTGAACGGATCCGATACAAAAAATTAACAAACCTATCAAAAAAGCAAACGGAAGTTACAGCCATTCATACCGTTACTTGTCAGACTGATATCGACCTGCCAATCTGGATATAATGTGTACCGCAACTAAAAAAATCAAACTAAGTCACACTCCAACCACTATTGATAATAGGAAATTTAAACGCCATAAATCAATTACAAAACATTCCTTAATGAGTTCAAATGGAAGACTTGGCGACATATGAGAACACTCCTTTCAAATAACAGATCTTGAGAGATACACATACTTTCCATATCGTACCGATCACCTAAATACTAAAAAAAAAGATGATGTTAATACATCAGAACAAAATGGATAAACTCAAGTCTGACGTTACTTTTCAGCACTTATACTACAAAAAGTAGGGATGGGACGTTTCAGTGCGGTTAATACGGGGCCAGCCAGTTCGGTGCGGCCATTTCGGTGCCTAGACGTTTTGGTGCATTGCCAGTTTGGTGTCGGGCTAGTTCGGTGCAAAGCATTAAATAAATGTTTACAACAAAGATCTGAATTTAAATAATATAAATATTTAAAAAGTGATACAATCACATAATTCCACAAATGGACAGTTGATTCGATTTACGATTAGTATAAACCAAGATATATAGGTCATATGATTATGATTAACGTACCTTTGTTATTAAGCATTAGATCAAAAAATTGTTTAAACAAAAATGGGTTAAGTATTATTATATTAAAAATTATCATTTAATTGAATGATTATTATGATTCTGTATCATGCATGTTTTAAAACCCTAAATATGTTGGCTTAGGCCTGCTGAAGCAATTACTTTAGGTTGCGAAACGATAGCTTTCACCAATAACCAGTACTGAACTTGCTCGGTACCGAACTGGCCCGGAACCGAAACGTCCCGACACCGAAATGGCTGCACCGAACTGTCCTATACCAAAAAAAGTACATCGAAGTACATCGGAACCAGGTGAGGAAACCATGGTATGAGAAGAAACCATCTCCTTTGATGGTTATTACAAAAAATTTCCCAGACCGTTCTGATTATACAGGGAGTCCTGACGCATGCACATTTTCAGTATTCCCAAAGATAATAAAAGACAAACTTACAAACCAATAAGCTCGCTGTCAACGTTATATAGATTGTTAGAGAATATCATATATTTCGGCGTACTGAAAGAACCAATTAAATTATATTATAGGTTTTATTTAAAATTTTAATTTAGCAGGCGGAAACTTTTTAATGTGATAAAATATTAGCAGAAGAATTAATACAAGTTTTTTACATTTTAAAAATGTTTATAGACAAAAAATTATAATTCTTAAATTAAAAAAAGGATTCTTTTAAGATAAGCATAAACAACGAACTTTTGTTTAACTTTATAACTTGTTAAAGCTTGTTCAAAATGAAATAAGAAAACTTATCAAAAGAAGTAAAATAATTAGTTTGTGAAAGCAAATTTACAAAAGACAAATTTGAGTAAAAAAGTTTATTACGGGAAATAATAAGTTTTGGTACAAGTTCATTAATATTTAATACATTAAGCAAGGATGGTATTTTCTCGAATAGTTGCAAATCCTTTGAAATTTCGTTAAAGTAATCTTCTTATAAATTTCTAACATGATCCTTACGTTAAGAATGATTAATGAATTATTTTAGGATGAGTAATTTCGTCACGTTTGCCAGCGTTAATAATGGTTAATTTTATTATAGTAGCGTGTACTAGTTAGAAGTTGTTACATTAAAGGCATTTTGTGGGGAGATGAAATGTCACGACCATATTTCGACAAAAGAGCAAGTGTCGCAACCTGCTGATTAAATCAGAGTTCCAAGTTCGTTAATTAGTAGATGGGCTCGATATGCAGCTTCCAGAACGAAATAACCACAAGCAAAGCCTCGAAACCCTATATACGTCTTCGGTAAATCACAGCTTCCGCGTTTGCTTGGAAACAGCGGTAAATTGTTAGATGGTCTGATAGGAGATGAAGGAAGCTGGAAAATTTAAATACATCTGAATTTAAAACCTTTACAGAAAATTTAGTACACCGCTTTTTATGCTGAACTTTTACATACAGGAAAAGAACAATCGTAAATATGAATCTGAAAGTTAGTAAAATTTTTGTACATTAATACATTTATCTTAGCACGCATTATTAATATTAATAGCTTTTACTTCATATTTTTACATAAATATCTAGACATTTATGTGGTACGTGACTATATTATCCCCAAATCTATATAACGCAATGTTGATAGCTACTAACGAGGAAAACTTTTTTGTTTGCTTTTTACTAAGTCACTAAAAAATAAATAACGTTAAATTAATTCTTTTTTGTAACTTCTGTTCTAATCAATTACGTAAGAATATTCCAATTTAGGTTTAATGCCGCTCTTATAAATTGCGGGAGATGACTTTGCGTCTATATTAATATTGGCAATATGTTTTTGATAAAATTACTTTAGCTAAAATTACGTTAAAATCTAATAACGATATTCTCGGATAAAAGTATAAAATACGAAATTTATTTCGTTATTAAAGTATTGAAGAAAGTAAGTAGATTATTTACTTATTTGTTTTTCATCTGTAAGTAATAAGAGAAAAATTCAAAATAATTTGCTGACTAGATGTAAGCAAAGCAATTGTGATTCTATAAATTAGCAAAAGTTAAAGACATTACCTCCCATATTTAGCTTAGAAAAGTAAAAAGTTTGTGTTATTAGATGCTTAAACAACCACATTTTCGATCAACATCACCGCGGATTCTGCATCACTACGTTTCCCCTCAGTGCTTTGGAAAAGAAATCAAATTAAAATGAATAATAAAAAAATTGACTTCCATTTTTTTGTTATTATTATTAAATTGCATATAAACATTCTACAGCTAAAATTATATTTTGTTGTGAAGAACCCGCTTTTGACTTGTGAGACAGACGAAGCCATTTTTTTGTGAACTAGACGTTTATAACCCTGAAAAGTTCTAAGATGCTTGTTTAGAAACTTCTTAATTGTTCTTGTAAGTTCAGATAGTAGTTATTACGTAAATCAGTCATTTTTGCTTAGAAATTAGAATCTTCTTTTTAAATTACTTTATATACTGAATTTTAAGATCAAAATTCATGCATTCTTCTTTGAATCAATATTTGTTTAAAGAAACACGTGTTATCCAATTTGTTTGATATACAATGATACTATTCCGATATAAGTAGATTTATTCCCAATTAAAAAAAAAAAAATCCAAATGATTGGTATAAAAGAAGAGGAATGGGATGGATAAGGTTTTTTTTTGGTGAAAAAGATATTGTAGTGGTTTGAACTTGCTTACAGAGTAATCTCAAGTCCATGAGAAGTGTAACTGATTATGAACTATTTTAAAACCTGACCATTGTAACAACGCTCATGGAATGTTTGCTTTATTTTGCAGCATATGAAGATTCAAACCAAAATTGAGAAGAGCTTACAACAAAGTGTAGTGTGGAATTGTGTAAAATATATTCTATGTAAAAATTATTTTGAAATAAAATTAGAATAAATTTTCAGAGAATAAAACTAGAAATCTTAGAGAACAGATGTTAATTAACTTCCTGGAACAACACCAACTGAACACGTTCTTCAACAAGAAAGAACAATGTAAGGGGATATGCGAAAACCTAAAGAATGAGATTGATATCATTATCATAAACAGACGTGAAATTACGACAGACGTAACTGTCTTAAACAAAATCCTGGTTAGCGACCACAAGTTGGGCAGAAGAACGGTAAAAATAAACACAAAACTGGAAAGTCGAGTATTCAAAAATACTAAACAATGAAGAAACACACAGACAACACCTACAAAGAGAAAGAAGTGTGTGTGTGCTTCAACCAAAACGTCAGCTTTTTGAAATTCAATGATATTTCATCGAGAAAAAGCAATTTACAAAAAAGCTGACGATACAATTGCCTATGTACACTGCAATAATAATTGTATGGGCTTGAACGTTTGGATCTGGATAAAAACCTCAGCTTTTTTGGCTTTAGTAACTAAACCATACCTTAGAAACCTGTTTGCAAAAAAGCTGACGTACAAATTGAAAAAATATATTGCATCCAATATTGTATGAGCCCAAATCTAACCGTGAACTTTTTTGGGCCTCATGTCGCGGACCTGCAACTTTCATAGCATTCTACACCTAAGATATAAAAAGCTGACACATTATGTCACGGGCCCACGGACGATGTTCAGAGACAGAGAAACGGTGCTACATAGAATCATTCTGTAAAAATCTGTATGATTCCTGCCCAACAGTCAGACAGGAATCTCCGGTACGGAAGATCAGCTCTTACCAAATACTACAAATAGGACATCGAATACAAAATAAAATCGCCAATGAAGTAGATAAAAGGCTAGCAAGAGCATAATCGTAAAACATCTAGAACAATTATTCAACCATTACCTAGAAGACAGGGAAGTACCCCACAAATGGTGAGACGTAAAATGTAGTCTTAATATTCAGAAAAGAAAACAAGCGGGTTATTAAAAAGTATTTCCCTATCTCTTATGTGAATTATTTTCAAAAATTATAACAAACAGAATGACAAATAAGCTGGACACCTTTTAATCACTACAGCCAGCGACGTTCAGGAATGGATACAGTACCATCGATCATATTTATAGTGTGAGACAAATTATGGAGAACTCCGAGGAGTATCAATCAGGAATGTGTATGAAAACGCTACAATAACGATCCAAACCTTTGAAGACACCAACCTTACACAATTAAAAAAGGATATCCGACAAAGAGATGAAATATCTCCAAAAAGTTCACGACCTATTGGAGGACGTGTTTAAAACCCTACATTAAGAAACACAGGGACTAGGCACAAACGGATAACGGTTATCAAACGTAAGGTTTGCGAATAAGGTAATATTGTTAGTCAACAATACGAAAGAACTGGAAAACCTAATTAACATCGATAAAACAAATTACCAATATAAAAATAAATAATAGAGATAGTAGGCAAATACATAGATAGTTACTGACTATAATCGAAAACCTGCAAAAAGAATAAGGCTATCGTGGACCACAAACAGTAAACGATTGGCATTAACAGTTTTGGAAAGATGCCACAATTGATAGCAAAATTTGTTAAGTTAAAAACTCCGAAATGTATACCGGACACGCTTTTCGAAGATCGGCTGCTACTTTGTTGTGTGACTGTGGTGCCGATGTAAGAACTCTGAAGGGATTCGGTGACTAAAAGAGCAATGCTGTCGTTGAAGAATATCTGTAGAATTATCTATAGAATAGAATAGCAGTTCTACAAACGTAAACCATGAAATTGCGATTGTGGAATGGAACAAGGCAGAAGCTATCACTGCTAATACAAGAATTCGTGGAGATAGGAGTAGCGGTTCTACAAGTATTAATCATGAAATCGCGATTGTAGAACAGAACAAAGAAATAGCTTTTAGTGCTAATAAAAAAGTGTACTTTAACAACACGAATTGTACCAATAATGTCTTCTTCTTTCGTACATAGTTTCCCATATAGGTAGACATTTGCCTGTTTTCACCCTTTTTAAGCCTCTTCTGATGTTGACGTCCAACATTCCCTCCATCGCTTTGGTTGTCTTCCCTGCGATCTTTTCCCCACGGGTTTATTACTTTTTGCATTTTTAGCTAGTCTGTTATTCTCCATCCTGTCTACGTGTTTATTCCATTGTTTTCTTCTTTGTCGTGTTAGTTTTGCTACATCCTGTATTTTACTCATTTCTCTCAGGTCTTCACTTCTTATTCTATCGTGTAGTGTTTTGCCATGGATTGTACTTATTACTTTCAGTTCTCATCATTTGCATTGTCTTTTGTAGTGTCCGCTCTGGTTTCGGCTGCGTATATCAAGATTGGTCTTACAGCTATCTTATATATTCTTACTTTACTTTCGCTTCTAAGATGTTTGTTTTTCCATATTATATCTTTCATATATCCTGATATCCGGGAGGCTTTCATCGCTAACTTTTACTTCTTGTTGTGTGTTGCCTTTGCTGGTTATTTCTGATCCTAAGGCATAAAACTTCATAACCTGTTCTATACTTTTCCCATGGATTTCGAGCTTACACCTAATTGGTTCTTTGGCTGTTACCATACATTGCGTCTTTTCCGTGTTGATTATCATGTTTAGTTGTTTAGCTTTCTGGTTAAATGTATGCAATAGCCTTTGTAGATTGTCCTCTGAGTGGGCGATAAGTACCGCGTCGTCCGCATAACATATAATATGAAAGTAAGTATTTCCCATTTTATATCCTACTTCTTTTGGTAGTTGTTCTATAATTTTATCCATGATCATTTTAAAGAAGAATGGGCTCAGTGAGTCTCCTTGTCTTATACCGTCGTTAATTTTTATTTGTTCACTTGTATTATTCCCTACTTTGATTGCTGTTTTACAATTTTTGTTCATTTCAGTATACTACTTGTATTATTCTTTGATTTACATGTTTTTCTTTCATTATCTGTATAATATATGTTATGCGTACTCTATCGAATGCTTTCTTCATGTCCACAAAACATATATAAGCTGGTTTGTTAAATTCCAGCGACTTTTCGTTGCATCTATTGTGATTGATCTGTTTTTCTAAATCCCTGCTGCTCTTCTCTTATTTCAATATCCTTTGTCATTAGTTCTAAAATAAGTTTAGTGAATGCTTTCAAGATGCTATTTAGAGTGTTATTCCGCGGTAGTTTTCCGGTAATGTTTTCTGTCCCTTCTAAATATGGGTATCGTTATACTATCTTTCCATTCTCTTGGTATAGCCTTTTGTTCTATTACACTTGAATAGTACGCTTATTTCTTTATGTAGTTGTTGTCCCCCATATTTCAGCATTTCATTGGTTATCCCGTCCGGTCCGGGACTCTTTCGATTTTGAGATGTTTCAGAAGTTTTGTAATCTTCTCGTCTTTTATTTCTATTGTCGCTTCTTCCTCATCTTCTTCTGTTTGTAATTCTCTATACCTGCATTACTAATGTAGTCACTTCACTGTTTAAAGAGTGTTCAACGCAAAAATGTTAACATTTCTGAATAAACATTCTTTAACAAATATTCTCCTAGTATTTTCAATACAAAATTACAATGTTTAATTACAACTGACAGTTGTCAGATTTACTCTGTTGTGAGTAGAACTGACAGCTTTATCTCTTTGTGAGTGAAATTTGAATTCTGTCTGCAAAAACAATAGTACAATTGTACCTAAAAACTACACCTATAAAATAAAAATTGTTATATTTGCATTTCGAACCAATTTATGATTTTCACCAACACAGATATTCGCAAAATGACTATTGTACGTCTACTTATTAACAAAAAATCCAATAAAGTACTTGAAAATCACAGCAAAAAAATAGATTCATTACGAACATAACCTTAAGATCACCCCCGATATTTGAAACTTTTTTTAAATATTACTTTGTTTGGGTTTAAAGAATATCGTAAATTTGACAAAATGTACACTTTATACACGAAATTAAGCAAAATTTCTCAAAAACTACCTACAATTAAGCCATAAACGTTTTATAAAAACAATGTTGATTTTGTTTACAACGCCACAACATTATCTTTCCGCCCGCACGGTTAAAAAAGGATGAACTATATGGCTGTTCTTGTTATGCAACCGCGAACCAGTAATACAAAATTTGATCCCAATTAATTCTATCTGAGTGTACACCCTCTGTTTCTTAATTCTTCTGTTTACGTTTACCTTGTCCCTACTTATTATGTTGGAATTCTCTATATTTAGAGTTTTTATGAAATAAGATGGGAGTTATGCGACTGTTTCCAAACCGAAAATTTTAACATCCCTTTGTTTTCACCTTTTCCGACAAATTAGAGTTAGTACGTTATAATAAAAGAAAAATGTTAGGTCCGATGGCCGGCCGGTCGTCTGTCAGTATGTAAACAAGATATCAAGAAAACCATCCGTTTTATGAAACTATGGACTTTTTAAATATTTAGATAAATATTCGTTTTACATATTTTTGTAATATATAAATTATATGTATATGTTTATATTTATATATTATCTTTATGGTGCAAATACAAAAATATGGAAGGTGATCAGTACCTTACAGTACTCCATGGTCAACAAAAAAACATGTTGTTCCTGAGAATCCCACTTTGGTTTCCGGACCTGGTCATCAAGACCCTCCCGGATAATTAGAAAAAATGTACAACACAATTTCACAAAACACAATCACACTACACACTTAATTAATATTATATGTATATGTAATTATGAGATATAACAATCACGTGACAATAATTGTTCTAACAATTTCTCCACAATACCAATTTTACAAAAAAAGTTAAGGGAGAAAAGTTGTTGGAAATTCTATTATCTATAGCAATTTTATTTTCGCTTAACGTGGCGATGTGGAGTTCTGCGGTAAACGCTTGTTTAAATCATACATACAGGATGTTAATTAAGTACTTGTACAAACTTTAAAGGGCGAACCTTTGACTAATTGGAAGATAAAAGTCTATATGAACATGGATCCGCAACGCCTTGGTTTCTAAGATATAAACCGTCCAAAAAACTATTTTATTTGGTTTTTTGCTTTTGTTTTTGTTAAGTAACATGACGAAATTTGTAACACTGAGAATATTAATGACGAAAAAACCCAAATAATAACTTTGTTTTTTGTTTAATATTAGATGGCGCCACATACATTTAATTTTATTTAACCATAACTTTGTTGCGTCGCATTTTATGGCATCTTTCACTAGGCAAATCTATTCTCCATTCAATTTTACATACAAAAGGTACTTTAATATTTACCTATAAAATAGCCGTTTTGGGTAAAACGTGTTTAAAGTTAAAACTATGTTGGAATTTTCTAAGTTGGATCATTTCCGAGTTACAAATGACATACAATGCGACACAAAAAAGTTATGGTTAATTAAATTCAAGAACGAATACGTATGTGGCACTCTAACATTAAACAAAAATCTAAGTTAATGTTTAAGTTTCTTGTCATCAATATACCCAGTATCCCAAAAAACGGTTTGTTGGGACGCCCTGTCTCTCAGAAACCAAGTCGTTGCGAACCCATGTCCATATGAAATTTTTATCTTAAAATTAGTCAATGATTCTTCACCCTTTAAAGTTTGTACAAGTACATTATTAACACCCTTTATATGACAATACCTATGATACGTAATACATAACAATGACATAAAATCAATTATTATTGTTTGTGCATCTGCTTAGACAATTAAATCAGACATATAGAGATAATAATGAAATAATTATGTTTGATGACTGGGATAACTGTTGAACATTGATCACACGTTTTTCTTTCCCTAGATGGTTGGATACTTGGATCTTGTTCTTATGTAGATTTTTGCCAGAAACTTTGGAAAAAACCGTCGCAAAAATAACCAATGTGAGTTTAAGCATTCGAGCGGGATCCAATCAGTACAAAATTCTTTTTTGGGTTGATCATTGTTTCCTCACCTTTAAATTTTGCTATAAAAGTTAAAATACTAAGAATATTTTTTAAAACAAAAATATTTAAAGCGCTGGCAATACTTTGCTATTTCGTTGAAAAAAACAGAAGTGATCAAAGTATCCTCACTTTCAGTATAACTTTTGTGACCTTTTTTCTATTTATCTATTTTTTTATAAATTTTGACTTAATAAATTTTGGTTTTGTGCAAATTCTTCGTCTTCGTGTTAAGCAACCAACGTCCGTTATTTTATTGCGATATATAGCGTAGAAATCGATCATACAACATTTTCTGATAATTTTCGATTTATAATTTTGTCCCATTGGCTTCGACGGTGGTACACGTGCTCCTCGTTACTGCAAAAAGTTAAAGTACTTTCTTTTATTATAAAACCCTCGAATTATTTATTTGCTTGTAGGTCGATAAATTCTTTTATTATATAAAGACTATAATAAATACATCGATATTCTGCACATTGTCTAACTTTATAGGTACATCGTTTCTCCTTATCTACGTAAGCGCCATTCCGGTATCCTTTTTAGAATTGCTACCTGGGGACTACTCCATAAATAACTAAAGGCTTAAATTAGCCAATGAATTACCACTAATTGTGCTGCTGTTTTTTTCTTTCTTTCGGCAGACGTTGTCGTTAATTCTATACGAAGGAACCATGGTATCTTATCAAGCAAGCGAACTTTAACTTCAACACCTATTCGTTGTGGCCGTATCAACTTCAATACTTCATGTACACGTATCAATTAAAATTTATTTGAAACATTTAACGTTCCTGTACATGTAATAAAACAATTTGACAGATAAGTACTCTAGTTCACAGTAATTCATGTCTTTATGCGTCTTGTTTTAAGAACTTCCATGATTGCATGTATTTTAGAAACCGATCATGTTAATTCGCCATAAACTTATAATTCGCGCTTTGTAATCGCGAGGCCTCTCGAATAAACGATTTCACATAAGTGTGTTTTAACTTCAAATAATTACACGGTTCAGTCACTAAAATTAGGAAAATCAAAATCATTTCTTTGTATTTAAATTTAAATTCATAATAGTTTATGGTACTTATTCTCAAAACGTGAATTGTTTATTTGACATTTGCAATATTGTTCCCTGCGGTTTGAGGGATAACCACAATATTGCTATCAGATAACTATATACCTACATAATAAATTTAAATGTGATACGATCTGTACTGTTTATCTAATTTATTTTCTAATTGCTTTATTGTTATTTGCTGTAACTGTATGTTTTATGTGTTTTGGTCTGTGACACAAATGGTGAAAGAAGCTCTATATCGTCAATTATATGTTTTTTGTGGTATCCGTTTCTGAGCCCTACTATTTAGGACGAATCAGTTCAACTGTAGGGTGGCGCCCCTTCAACTCGAAGCATCTTCTTATATTTTTCTATTAATATAGATTTTTCGATTAAAACAAACTGTAACCCTTTGATCAACAAGCTTTTTATTTGTTACACAAAAGCTATTAAGGAAATTTTTTTTCATAATTCTGGAGAATAACCAACACCGATTTTAGGCATGATACCAAAAAAAAATTATGCATTATTACACAGGTTTGAAAAAGTTATTAATTACTTTTATTGAAAAATAGTAAATCTAATAAATAATTTATAACTACGGCCGGCAAATTAGAATGAATATTTTAGAGAAAGAATTAGTAACATTTAATTATTCAAGACAAATTAGAGATTGTTACCCCCAAGGCAGGTTAATGATCGTAAGCAGTTATTTATTTATTTCATTATCAACAAAACATGAAAGAGTACTAAGTCGTTGTTAATAAACTGAAAAACTGCGTAAATAACGGAAATGATTTAAAAGATGTCAATGCACTTTTTCACAAAATCTGATTTTTTAAACAAAATTTAAATTGAAACCAATCGTTTATTTTTCTAAGATGACGTAAGCCTCGAAAAAATATGAAAGCGGTATATTGTTAAGACAAATTGATTTCGTTAAATAAATACTTAATAATTTGTTTTAAAGATTGATGTTACATCAGAAAAAAGGATTGTATTAATAAATCAAGAAATAAAAGTTTTGTTTTACTTCGGTTATTGTCAATCATAACGTGACATTAAGTTCCACCAAACCACTTTAATAAATTAAACAGTTTGTATTGTATGGGAACCACAGAATACAATTCTTTAGGGCAAAGTAATTGCGCATCTAAATATTAACAGAAATAAATTTAGCGGTTGTAATTTATTATTACACTACAGTTTAATTCCCAAAAAATAATTAGCAAAAAGTGATTAATAATTTAGTACACTTTCAAATAAGGCAAATTTAGGGTTGCTTTAGATACGTACACACGTGTTGTAGTGCAGTTTGACAAACATGAAATTGTATAGAAAAAAGTAACTTTTTTATAATCGAGCTTCAAAGCTCTTTGTCGGAAAGTCGATGTAATTCAAGTGCAATGAAATTTATTTTTTCGTCTCCATACTAGCGGGCAGCGAAATAAAATTCAACAAATCTGTTCAGTCTCCGTATATTTCTAGCCATCCGTTAAATACTCTCAGTTATAAGTTACTCTATAAGAGGATGTATTTTTTAAAGCGGATTAAAATTTATATTCATACTTCAATATTTTTTGTTAGTTTGAAATTTGCTATTCTCGTTTATTACATTTTATATTTTCATAACTATTGTTGTTTATAATTGTCTTTCTCCTCTGATATCCACCGTAGAGTGGCTAGATCATCCCTACAGAGAATTAAACTCATGTATAAAAAATTGCATATTCCATAGTGTAATTGTTACTTTTACAGCGACATTGCACCAAAGGTTTCTTCAGTTATTATTTATTAATCAATTTTTGTGATTACTATTTGCCAAGATATTTCGACGTTTTTTAGTTTTATAATTCAATTAATTCTGTTTCCTTTAGCAGTTTGACTCAAAAAACTGTCAACCTATACAAACGCTCCGCTCCATCTTCGGTATCAGGCTTTTACTAGAGAACAGATTTTCACTAAAGAACCCAAATTTTCTCGATAAAACGCAAATATCTTCTGCAATTTAAAGTGACTAAATAGCTAGAAGTTTTTCAAATTGTTTCATCTCTGCTACTTAAACATTTTGTCCTAGTCGTTTTAATTTAGTTGAATTCTAATTAATCGGTTAGTCGCGCACTCCCACTCAGGATTTGATTTTGTTTCTTGATCACCTTCTGTTCTACAGCTACACGCATATATTGTTCACCACAACCTGCTGTAAAATAATGCTTACCACTAATATTTATGTACAATTTCCAGACATGCTTGATTTTGAATAGGTGTACTGTAAAAATTGATACCGTTCTTTCTTTTCAGAAGTTTGTGACATTTGTCGTTATTTTCGTTCTAAATTTGGGTCTCTTTATGTTGCACAATACAAAAATTTCGTTTAGTCTTCATTGAAAGCATATGTTTTTCTTCATTTTATGTACGTGATAATTCGATAATTTTATTTAACAGCTGCATTTGTTTGTCTTTAATTCGAATTGAGATAAGAATTTTACTATATCAATGGAATGGTTGTAGTCTGGTTTTTCACAAATTTGGGTCGCCTGAGAAGGGGACGTTAAGTTTCTTCAGTTTGTAATAGACGGTTGCACTACTCACTTCAGGATGTAGGAGAGTTAAATAAACAAATAGAAGGATTTTCATGTTATGAATTTTTAGGAAAAAAGGTCACTTGACTCGCTTTGTATGTGCAGTTAATAATTATTCTTCAGACCGAAATTTTCAGTGTTCGTAGTTTTTGGGGAATTCACGTATCCATCCCCATATTTGCGTAAAGCTGTTTTGATAATGATTCTCGTACTATGAATTTAGTTACCTACACAGGCAGGATTTTCTTAGAAAAAAATTTATCGTTCCGACGTACCAGTTTCGAACGTTTTCTAACAAGAATTTACGCCATGTCTTATTAATTCTTGTTAAAAGTGTACCTAGAAAATTTGTTTTGAATCGTTCCTTACGTGTTCAATTACTTCATCATTTTTGGAAACACATCCCCATCACCATAGTCTACAACAATCGATGCTGAGGCTCCTTGTTACGTCAGGAGGAATATTTTAATGTTAACGAATTCGAGAAAGGCTTGATAAAATTGGTTGTATTGAATTTTTAATTTTTAGTATTTTAACTGACGCGGAGTGTTTACGAGCCCAATGTAGAATCCCGGTAATGTTTAAACTTGGGTTTTTTTTAGATTTTTAGAAACAGTTGTGTAATTTCAAGGATTGAACATTTTATAGTCGAAACATTTAAACTCTTAAAACGAATCGCATAATAAGTAACACCTGGTGAATGTTACCAACAAAGTCACCAGGGTATAGTTAATTTGCAGCAGACTCAAAGGCAAAAAATTGAGTTGCATGCCTAAAATACTGCGACAGATTTATTACATGATGATTTGTCCCATCATTACGTACATGTGGTGATCTGCTGTCAAAAACTGTCTGAGCTTATCACTAGGAGGAGACGTGAGAGAGTGCAGGAGTGACGTTTATACGCATCATGGGAGCAATGCGTACCTGGCCCATCGTAAGCATTGGGGCTCTCCCCTCTTCATCTTAACATTGAGATAGAGGTTTAAAAGGCTAGAAAAGGATGGCATGGCGGTCTGAGGTTCAATCACTTAGACAGCAGATATCCCCTGCTTCTCTCTTACAGAGACGATATGAGCAGAGACTTCAGGTACCGGTGCGGGGTATTTGGGCCACGCACTAAATACTACAAGACCATTGACAAGCACACTAGTATCTTTCAAGCGGAAGTTTAACCTGAAACGGGAACATGTCCGCAAATATATCAATATTATATCCGATAGCCGTTGTGACATCAACTCAAGAAGGGTGAGAACTTGCACAGAGAAACTAAACAAACTGAGAGCATGTAATAAGGTTACCTTAGCTTGGGTTCCTGGAAATTCTGGGATTCCTGGTAATGAGCAGGCATATGCCCTTTCTAAGAAAGGGACGGTCACTCTGTTTATAGGGCCAAAGCCCTTATGTGGTATTGGCAAGCACAATATGTGAAGTACACCGGGCTGAGGATCGGAAAATAAATTCAGAACACTGAGTCAGTTTTGAGAAACGTTTCCTAGAACTGAAGGAGATTGCTCCTCTCAATCCAAAGTCAAACCTGAGATTCCTAAGGGAACTTAACTTACTAGAGGTACTGAAAGTTTAGAAAAAGGGAGAACAATGATCATTACTGATTCCGTGCTACACACCCCAAATTATATCCATATCTATACCTACAGTGCAATTCAAATGCTCCCGTACAAAAAGAAATTGCGATCAGTTGCAGGTCTATGGGGTGTTAAGTTTGTCTCCCGCAGTTTTCATGTCACTGACCACTCACTAACAATTACCCTTTAGACATCACGGAGCTGCTGTTGCATTTGAACCGCATTTCGTTTACGGTCCCACAATGATAGCTATCTAAGGAAGTGATAATCTTTTTTCGATGTACACCGACGTCTACCTATTCTTGATTTCCGATTAAAAAAATTAGTTTCCTTAAAGCGCCCATACATTAGTGGAATCCCTGATCAGCTCATATTCAACTGTAACAAATTACTGACTTTGTCCAATTACCTTGACCTTGACAGGTACCTCAGATGCAGTATGCATTATAAGGGATAATGGTGGTTGAGCAAATGTCATCAAACGTCATGCCACAAGATTTTTCTGCGAAGACTTAATTTTATAGGAATTTTATACTAGGTTTTTTTTGTTTTAAAGCTCCACACTGTAGCAGACAAAAGGAATATGAGAAAATTTATGGTCATTAGAAATGTTAATCAACAGTCTTTCAAACGAAGCATTATTTTTTTTAAATCTGACTCTTGGCAAGTGATAAAAACTGTAAGGTGGATAGATTTTTTTTTCACACATGTAGCACGAAGTTTGTTGTACCAAAAATACTTTTAATTCAATGTTATCGGTACTACTATAGCATATTAAGAGAAAGTGTAAGCATACTTACTACCCAGGCGCCTAAAATTATTCAAGTAATAGTTTATAATTGTCACTTAGTGCACTGGACTGGGTGCTGGGTTATGTGTTTGGATTATAAATAAGTTTTTTCATTAAAAATAATAAATACTTATAAATTGAACTACTCTTACCTGTCGCTGCGCCACAATTGACTTTAGTTTTTGCCTTCTTTGAATTTGATTTATTTTAATTGGTTTTCTGAAATAAAAAAAAACTGAGGTTAGTTTCGTGACTTATCAACAAATGTTCGTCATTTAGCTTAACTATTTACTGATATGGAAATAATTCCACCGCAAAGAGGTAGTTTGGAATTTTGAACTTATTGGAAATAAAAAAGGAAAATGTAACTTGTGTGGTAAAGAATTTCACAATTTAGTTCTCACAGGTAAAACGTTTTTCTAAATAATCAAAAAGTTGTCTTATAAATTTTGTAGAACATAGAGTTTTTGTTAACATTCTGTATAACACTATCTAGTGGACAGTTACAAATCGTGAAGTGGATCGATGCGTTTCAGAATGGAAACGTTCAGCAATCTTGAGCAAAAAGAAGTAGTACTGTGTTATCGCCCTTATTGTGTAGCATGGTAGTAAACTTCTATGGTTTCAGATAATTTGCAGGAATTCTTTAGGATGCAACAAGATATAAGAATAATCAAAAATGTTGTAAAATAGAGAAACTGATAGTGAACTGTTCCAACGTAACGTTCCTTTCTTTAACACACTGTATATATGCTTTGTGAATGTATTTAAATAAATTAAATGTTAATCTGCACAACGCGTTTTCCAAATTTGCGATTAGAAACGAGTTCAGGAGATAGGCGTTCGTTTCTCGGGTCTAAACACATTGATATATTGGAAAAATGAAAAGTTGGTGCGACGATCGAAGTGAAAATTGCTTCGTTATAGTTTTGATTATTCGTATATACCATAATAATTAGTTTTAATATTTTTGTGTGGCTGGTATTTTGCAGCAAATTTTGTTTATTATATTCCCTACAACAGGGGTAAGTTAATTTAAGTTTTTTAATTACACCAATTATATAGCATTTTCATCTTTTGTATAGAAATTGGTTTACCACCAAATTCAAATTTAATTTAAATTGGAAGTAATTCGGATCTGCTGTTACTCATTTCGATTATGATGGGCGGTTCCTTGTTTTTGGCTACTTTATTCCTGCCAAAGTGAGTACGACTTTAATTATAGCTGCCGTTAAGTGAAACTTGATTAGAATCACAAGTGCTAAACTTTTATTGGAAATTAACAAAAAACATTACCACGTTAATAATCCACGTTAATTTATATATAGTGCTAATAATCATCTACAACGATTCTCTTAATCTTACGTTGTACGTTGAAATCTTGAACAGATAAGATTGAATGGAGTTCAACTGTGCATATTTATAAATATTTTGTAAAATAAATTTTGTCTATTTTGTGGTTAATCTGTATTTAAAATGTGCCATTCCTACTTCCCGTAAATACCTACATGCCGGTGCAAATTTTTATGTTGTGTTGTAAAAACTATAAGCACAATTCCGAATTAAATAAACATAAATAAATAAAAAGATTACAAACAATTGAAGTGCTTTTCACAAAAGAATTTTTTTTGTAATTTAAGGTAACTTTAGTTGTAGGGATAAGAACCTAGCTGAACGAAATTTAACATTAGCAAATTATCTAAGAAACCAAATTAAACTTCAACCTCCATAGTATAAAATCTACTAGGGTGTTTTCATCATATATATGTATAGTATTGAAAACAGGTACATACGAATATGTAATTTAGAGGTTAAACTCAGAAAATGAGAATCCGTAATAAAGTTGACACCACACAAAAACTTGCATCCTGTAGAAATACTTAACCTTTAGAAACTAAGTAATGCCAACAGATAACTGTACCGTACGTGAATACACACCTCTGATGAGCGAAATGCGCGTCAGGTGTTCTTTCGTGTGTGTATGCTACTGTACAGAAATACTTGGCTTTATCGGTACGAGTGTGTTATGCATTCGAAGTTGTCGTTTATATAATGATTTGCATTAAAACATTTAATCGTCGTTACAGTTATCTGTTGGTATTAGATTTCACTTAATCTTTACACTTATTCAGTGTATCTGGTAGCAGGGTATGTGCTAAGAATTAACGGATGTGGTAGGAGTAGAATATAATTTAAGGTTTTAAACTAAATTGATAAACCGGATATAGCCAGTCCTCTTCTTTATTTTCAAAAATGATTTCTGGAAATTCTAAGACAATAAAACTACGAGCGCTATTTTTTTTTTTCAAGGCCCGATTGGTCACTAAAAGAAAGCTTTTTTTTGTGCACGCGTCTTGCGGAACATCTCTAGTTAGCTCATTGAACACGTCGATTCGCATAGTACGTAGGGAGCACATAAATTTCTTCAAAAAAAATAGAGTTTCTCCCTAAATGTGTTTTGGTACCAAAAAGACGTTCTTTTGCGTGACTTTTTAAGAATTTCGAATGGGAATTCAGAACAAGAGAAGAGGAATGATACTATAAAAATATCAAAACGTCAAACCTTATTTATGTATTTAGTTCATTAAAATTGTGAAAATGAATTCCTCAAATTCACTCATTCAGTATGTTAGAACAAGATAGAACTAATCATAAAATTACGTTGCTAATAGAAAATATTCTAGCTATTAAAAAAATTACAATATTGATCCACTATTAATAAATTTATTGTAGATCTTCGTCAATAATAAATAGTTAAAAACTACCAAATCAAGGTCCTACAGTGTGCTAAATGTTAATGGTTTGGACATACCAAAAATTATTGCTACAGATGACTCGCTGAATTAAATGTATAGGAAATCACTCCACCGTAGAATGCCCAAGAAAAACCAAACCTTAAATGCACAATATAAAAGTAATTACCACCAAAATTTTTTCCACGTTTAAGACCCAAAGCAACTACTCATACATGCGCACCTACTCAAACATATAGACATCCTGAGATATACGCTGACCAAACAACAAAAAATATTTACATTCAATCTTTGCAAAGACTTACTGTTAACACACCACAAAAAACACAAATGTTACCTTTAAATTAACAAACAAACGATATGAAACAACTAAAATCCATACTAAAGATTTTAATCGGACAAATGGGAACCATCATAAACCTACTAAACTCGATAATAGTGGTTTGTAATGTCAATGGATTCGTCTAACACCCCCAGGAAGTCAAACCTTTCCTTGGAACTAACGAAATCGACATACTTTTAATAACAGAATCGCATTTTAAAAACTACATACAGTTTTCAAACTAATGTATCAACAACACCAATCATCCAGATAGAACAGCCTACAGTGAAACGACAGTTATAATACAATCAAAAATAAAAAAACAATGAAAATCTACGCCATCTATAGATCTCCCAAACACTCCACAATATTCTCATCTCTTTGGACATAGATTTATAGTAAGGGGTGATCACTAAAGAAATAAATACAAGACAATTTACAGTCAAATCTTGCATCGACCTAGAAGCTGACCACTCGTCCGTAATAAGTAAATATTTAATCAGAAATAACATAAACACGACCAATATTTCATAACACTAAAACAGATTGGAAATAACTGAACAATTAAATTTAAAAGTGCTATTGCAGACGAAATATTACATCGAAGAAACTGATACTAGTCAACAAGTGGCATTGCAAACCATTTCCAAAAAGAAAACATCTATACCATTAAGATAAAATGAAGGAAAAAACCTCTTTAAAAACGATGGCAAATTAACCACCTGGATACAGACAGACGAGCATTAAATCGAGCTACAAAGTGTTGTGTAGATAACCAAAGAGCAGTAAAGAAAAGAAATCACTTCAAAGACCTATCCGGAGCTAGTGCCTGTGAGTGGGTCGTAGAGTCGAAGAACGTTGATGAAGATTCTCAAAGCGACACTGAGAGCCACCTAGAGATCTAATAGAATATTCTTAAGTCGTAGGACTTAAGAAAGGTAAAACACACATACTCGTAGAAAGAGACTAGAGAATATATTCTGAGAAGAAACAATATCACAATGGTAAGATAAATAATAAAAATTCAAGAGAACGAAGGCACAATACAAGTATTCGGCCTTATTAAAAATTTACATCTAATATAGATGCCACAAATATGTCTGGCCTCTCAAAATTAAGAGTAAAATTATGGTTGATCAAAAGAGTAAGGTTGGTAGCCTGTCGCCAGGGGCAAAACCATTAGATTCATGAATAACCATGAATAATCCGACGCCTAATTCACAACAAGCGTCAAAACGAAAAAATTACCTTTGAAAGTTTAGTTCCTCCTTAATATTTTTCTTAAATTAGTTCATCTTCTTATAGGAGGGGCAGGTAAACACAAAGTTGTAATTTCTGGCGACGTTTTGTGCATAATGGTGTGCACTTCCTCAGGCCTCTATTTTTTAGAAAACACTCACATCAATTCTACGGATATATTATTAACAACGATAGAAAAAACAAGACACACAAAACACTCAAACATGTATGACTAGTCTTTTTGTTATACAACGATTAGTACCTTTCATTGTAAAACGTCGCCACAAATTACAACAGGGTTGTGTTTACCCTGCCCCTCCTATAAGAAGGTAAACTAATTTAAGAAAAAATTACCGTCACAAAAAGGAACTAAAGAAATTTTTAAAACAATATAAAAAAAAGTTATTCAACAATACACACACACAACAAAGCAGAAACTACAGCTGACTATTTCATCAACGTATCCCGACCCTTTCCTAGCCGATGCTTAAAGGAATATCATAAAATAAAAGATTTCCTGGAATCTCCCTTCTAAATGAGCATACCAAAGTCATAATGTTGGAAATACAAACAATAATAAGTACAGAAATTAATCACAAGAAAGCACTAGCAAACAGCTACCCAAAACCATAATTCCATCAGGTACTACCCAAGCTCCTGAAAAATAAGTAAAATCACAATGATACAGAAACCTGGAAAGACACCTACCGAGCCTACGTCATATAGACCAATCAGTCAGTTATCAATTATCTCCAAAGGCTTCAAAAAATTATTACTAAAACTAAACTCCAGTTCGGTTTTTGTCATTCGCACTTTTAGATCAAATCCAGAACAACCTAGACAAGTTCCTTTAAACAAATTTTCTACAGGCCCTCCCTACAAAGATATGTTCCTCTGAGTGACTCCGCTGGAAATAAGTTTTTCTTGAATAACTTTTGAATTATTTGATGGAATTTTACAAAAAATGAATATAAGTTTAAACCTTAGGTTCAAAAAAAGGTATTCTCGTTTGTTGTTCATAAAATGTAAAGTTTCCTAGAAAAAACGTTAAACGATTAATTGCAGAAGACTTAAGTCGAAAAACGTATTGATCATTTATTTCCCTGTTAGTTTACTGATTAAATCTACAAAATAGCTTGAACCTTAGACCGGTTCATTATATGTTGTCATGCATTGGCTGTGCTGTCATATTTTATGTTCTTATTTACCTTCTATAATGTTTACTCACTTAATTAATATTATTACATATGAATACTAAGGTGGGTAACGGTTGGCATGTTTAGGTTTTAGTGGTTTTCCTAAACCTTGAAGCACATGATTTGCCAAGACAAACCAATCAACAATTGCACACGGTTTCGTCACCACACTATACAGGTTTATACTTTTCTTCTGGGGCACCATACACAATACAATATTTAAAATGTACTATAAGAATAAATAAAGAAAGACAAAAATAAACTACTCTTCTTTATTGTCGATAAAATGTACCATTTTGGCAATGATAAATTTTACACATTTTTACAAACATTTGTTTTAGGCAGACATTCTGATCTGACTTTCAGAATGAGCCAAAATGAGGAGAGCTGTGTCACAAGAAAATATTGAACACTGGTTTGCTGAAGTGCATTTTTATCTAACAGAAAATAATAGAATAAATAATTTGGAAGACATATCTCGGATGTTTAATGCTTTTTTTTTAAATCTATAACCAGAAAAAGTTTTAGCTGAAAAAGGTTGTAAAACTGTCTACATAGTAACTGGCAACGATAAAAAATTAAATATTACAGTACTAATACAGCTAATGCAGAGGGAAACATGGCGCTTCTAATGGCAGTGATCCGTTATGCCCATTGTTGAAACTTTTCCAAGGCAATGGGTAAATATCCAAGTGGATGCAAGACTCATAAATTATTTTGTGAGTATATGGCAAATATATTTATTCTATGGTTAGATAAAAATAATAACCCGAGATCTATTATTTTTTTTCTTGATGGAGATCCGTCTCATATGTCTTTCTCACCCAGTCAAGTGTGCCTAGCAACGACATTGAACAAGTAGCGTTATATCCATCTTCTTTAACCTATGGATGATGCGGTCTTCTACATGGACCGAAAAAGTCAAAACTTGCAGGATGGAAAATAATGAGTCTTCAAAAAAATAAAGATTTGGCTCCATTACTTACAGAGTGTTTACAAAAATAACAGGTGATACAATTAGAAACGGTTTCCGAAAATGTGGGTTATGCCCATGGAATACTGTAGCTATCAAGATCGATCTTCCGGAAACTAAAGAAAGAAGGCTACGAAACTTTTTTTACTATTTTGGGAGAACAAATTGGCAAAAAAACTATCTAATTTCAAAAAAAAAAAAAATAAAAGAGATTGGCAAAGGACAAGGAAAGATAAATCTGTGTTTTAATTATGGAATTTTTTATGTACCTAAGAATTTACATTTCAATTCTCCCATTGCTGTTGTATTTGTTAAAATCATGAGATTAAATATCATTTGAAAACTACTTCTAGCTTGAACATGTGGTAACACCTGAACATATGGATACAGTGACACATAACTTATCAGCAGAACTCAAAACAAAACTTGTTGATACCCTAATGAACTTGAGAGCACAAGACGAAGTTGCAACTACTCTAAATTCGCAGTTTCTGTGTTCCCCTTTCAAACGAGCTTTGCTTCGGCCAGAACCTTCAATACCAAAAACACAACGAAGAAGAAAAATAATTCCTGCTGTGGTGACGTCACCTAAAATGTTGGAGTATTATAAGAAGAAAGAACTTGAAAAAAAAGGATAAAGAAAGACGCAAACACGAACGAAAAATGTTTGATTTCAAGAAACTGATGTATTTGACTGAAACGAAGAACCGACAGAAAGTGATGAAATGTTAGCGGAAGACATCTTATCTAGAGAAAATATAGTAGTTATATAATGCAAAGACGAATACCACGAAACAAAAGTTTATTGCCATAGAGAACGATGTATCTTTAATTTGTCTGCACCAAAAAGGACTTGCAGACATCCCAAAACTTTTGCCTCGTAGTGAAAGAGAGAGATATAGGTTTTCAAGAGCTCTTCCCACAATAGAGAACTAAGCATATGTTTCATTAGACACCGAAAAATATTTATAATTTTGTGAAATATTTTTTTACACTTTTAAAAAAATTAACTTTTAAATCTAGATCAAAATTACCTTCTAATAGAAGAGTACAAACCCAAATTGTAACGTAGAACTAAACTTTTCTTGAAAAAGTGATTACAGCTAGACTATTGTTTCTTCATGTAGTTTAATTATAAACAATTTTTATTAAATTCTTTTTTCGTACAATAAGGTATTAAGGTAAGGGAACCAATAATCGACACTTTAAGAAAACAAATCTGCCTTTTTCTTAGTAAAAACAGAGATAGAAAAAAATACAAAAAGTAATTGAAGAGTATAGTTTCCATGCCATTACTGCTAGAAAATTAAATTTCAGTATTAAGGGTAGGATAAATAAGTATTAATTAATTCATAACGTAACTAATTACTTGGATGGCAACAAAATGACCTAAACTACAAAAGTTGGAAAGAAATTAAATGTTACTGACAATTCCAACAGAACATTTATTATAACTTTGACCGTTTGAGCAATTACAATCGTAATCAATCATATCAATCAATTGAAACAACTTTATAACAACGCCTTTTTTCCCTTCTACACTTGCCTTATGCTCCGCTGCTTCTCTTTTATCTTGGCAATAGCTTCTTCTTGAAATGATGGCTGGCGAAATAGCATGTTTCTGGTGAACCTATGATGGACAATTTCTGGAAGGATTTCCTCCATGTAGAACTTTATCAGTTTGGGTTCCATCAATTCCTAAACAGCGTCTGCTTCCGTCTGTCCAAATGTCCACAACAGGATTGGCATCAATTTCATTGTCATAATAGAAAATTAAGTCAATCCACTCTTGTCCTGAGCAGTGTACCTTTGCCCAACATTGGTAAAAATTCTTATGGCTTTTCTTTAGCCTGAGTCCAGAAAGGATGACTTCCAGAAATCGATCGTTTTTTTGTGGGAAATTTCAGACGCTCTGACATTTGGACATTTGATTTTAATTATTCCATCCAACCCTACCACCCCATCAGGAGATACAACGAAAATCCACTCCCGTCCTGAGCAGTGTAGCTTTGCACAACATTGGGAAAAATTCGTATGGCTTTTCTTTAGCCTGAGTCCAGAACGAATGACTTCCAGAAATCGATCGTTTTTTTGTGGGAAATTTCAGACGCTCTGACATTTGGACATTTGATTTTAATTATTCTATCCAACCCTACCACCCCATCAGGAGATACAGCGAAAATCCACTCCCGTCCTGAGCAGTGTAGCTTTGCACAACATTGGGAAAAATTCTTTTCTTCAGCCATTCACAGTAGAAATGAAGAGGCCACAGAGGAGTGTTGGATTTCTACTAAAAACCTCGTACACCCTTCTTGATTTTTCCTGGGCACAATCTTCACTAATTGTGTTCCTGTTACTTGGTTTCTCTGCATACAACAATTTCTTCAATATGCTAGCGTTGTTGGTGGAATCACTTTACTGCCTGTGATTCTCTGTAGTTTCTACAAAACACAGATATTGGTAGTTGACCCCAATTGACCACGATTTGCTTCTTCTATTTCATCACGATCCTCATAAAGGACCATAATACTTACTAACTTATCTTCACAAATTACTTGAAAGAGTTCAGGATTTTTTTCTTCCAAATTGGGCTCAAAGCTATTTGGACCGTAGTGACGATCATTTGGTTTTATACATGTTTCTTTATGTTGTGGTTTTGAGCTCTTCGTCTGTTTCTTGCGTATTGATTCCTTATGTGTTTTCTCAACAAGTGCCTTGGATAAGCATTCCAACGTTCTGGGGCTTCGGCATGATGGATGAGACAAAACAAGTCAGGAAGTCAATAGGTTCCAAACTGGAAGGACAGTATGGCACAGTGCACCTTAATGCTGCACCCATTCTTCGCGCAGTCGTGGTCCTTGGTGATGTTTGTCTTCTCATTCAATACGCATTGCTGGCAGTACTTACTTCTTATTCCAAACCTAATACTTTCCCCGTTGCTTCTCCAATGATCACTGCCACTCCAGAATTGGAGTCGTAGCAGTACCCATAACTTCGCTTAGACCAACTTCCGTTGACAACCACTGTTATTGCTGCTACCTTCTCTCCATCAATTATGGCATATTGTCCTCGTTCGATAGCCCTTTCTCTTTCTTTTTTCCCGTTCTGCTTCAAAACTACACCCATTTTTAAAGTGTTGTGCAAAGAGATTGAACCTGCTGGTACAAGCATCCTGTGACGTACATCCCCCAAACTAATGCACCGTTAACAGCAAGAGCCATGTTATTCTTAGGGTCATACGAGAATCCCTCTTCCCAAGTTAATCATTCCACATTTATTAGGTTGTTGTTCTTTTCAATCAGCACTAAATCTGTTCCATCGCATTCGCAGCTACTTGCATTAGTTGATGCCAGTTTCATAAAGAAGTTTATTCCATTTTTTGGGATTAATAGAGAACGGCACTTGTAGTAGCTAATTTCCTCGTTTACTGCTTTGGCTTTCAATCCCTGAAGAGCTTTTCTGTACATTGCCGATCGTTCAGTGCTCTTTTTTAGTGTCGTCCACCTGCGGTGCGATCCTACTTTTGCATGGCAGTGGAGAAGTGTGGCCGTAAGAAGCGCCACACTACTGCAGATCAGTGTGGACAATTAACATGTGCAATACTTAAATGTGCAACCGGGATATTTACCCTATCCTTAATCATTGCTCCTATGGCCGACACTCAAAAATGTCGATACCCTAGTAGTCAACACACCAAAACCTGGTATTCAACATCTTTTTATTACTTGATTATAATAGAATTGTCATCGTTTCTTAAATTATTTAAAAATCTATTTTTGATATATGTACAATATTTGTTCAATTAAAGTATTAAAACAGCATTTAAACAAAAAAATTTTATGGTACTACCTACATAAGTTGTAATTTCTAATTTCTACAAACATTTTCTAAAACAGATCGTTTAGATAATTTTGTTTAATTTTGTTGATTAAGCATAATAGTAGTGAGTGAGTGAAATAAAAATAAAGATAAAATTTGTACAAAGAAAACGATTATTTACTGGGAAATGCGAATTGACAAGGAAAAGAATAGTTCAACGTTGCAATAAGTTTTATCTATACACGATCTGTTTGCATCGTATTGCAAATTATATTAACCGCACTACATGCTTGCTAATTCGGACTAATGCATCAATTCGAACTAAAATGGAAAACAAGTAAACACAGAAGCACTTTATAAAGCGTCTGCGTCTATAACATAATTTGGTAATCAAGACTATAGTAACAACTTAAAAATTAAATTATTCATGATCGTATGTTTAATTCTCAAGACTAAATTGGCCCCTGAAGATCTGTTTGCGTTTAAGTCAAATAAAATTAAAAATGTTATAAACATAGTAAAAAAAATAATATAATGATGTTCATTTGTGAAACTTTTAATTACGTCAAACATCTGTTACGATTATTACGAATAATTAATTTAATTATTAATATATGGATCAGTAAACATGTGAGTATTAAGTTATAACTGGAATCAACAAGCTAACTTCTAGTGTTAACACAGTACCCTTAAACGAAAGCTTGTTACACAGTAATCAAATTTAATTATCCAATAGAATGCATGCAAATTCAATTTCAACCACAACAGATAGCGAACAGGAACATTAAACTTTATTTTATTAATAAGTTGATAAACCCTTTACTATAGCGTGTGCAGTTAATCTCTCTCTATCTGAGGGGATCTGCACAGCAGTAAATTAATGCATTTTATCATATTGTTTTTTTTACTCGCACTTAAGTTACAGATAATAAACGCATACCTGCAATTTGTAAATAATATTGATTTAATGTGAAAGGAAGTGAAATTATATAATCGCTGTTGTATTAATGTTTTCCTGTTGCGTGCAATTGAACAACTTCTTTGCATACATTTGAGATGCATCAGAACTTACCTATCGTAATTTTCGCTATAATTGATGTGCAAGCCGCAGAAAATCTTTATTGCTCCATTAAAATGCGAATCGGTCAATTTTATATTAGATACAGTACTACATAAACTTATTATACGAGCTTGTTTACTATTGATGAGTAACGTTTAAGTGCACCGTAAATTGACGATGCTAAGTGGTACTCATTTAGGTAAACTTTCATTGCGTTTTAAATCATTCGCGCACTCAAAATGTTTACTCATGATCTAATAAATTATCCAGAAATTTAAATCTATTTGGTTGTTTGGAAAGTTTAAAATATAGCTATAAGCTATAATCGTTCCCATGTGCCTTCAAATATTTATTTTGGGAAAATATTGTATTGTACTTTTGCGGAAGGCGAAGGTACTATTTAGGTTTATTTAAACAGTTTCATCACCAATTAGTTCCGTCTCAATACAAACTTTTTTCAGTCTTCGGAAGCAGTTTTAATATAAAAATACGTATTTGTTACGTTTGTGCAATAATTAAATAATACAAGAACAATAAAAATTAAAAATATCTGCTACAATTTATAATATTAGTTATCAATATTTAAATATTATGTTAGTATTTTATTTTTATTTGCACATTGCCCAGTCAAATTAGACAAAAATATGAGAAATCCTCGGAAAAATTCCGATACGGCTGGATCTTTTTGTGTACGGCTAGATATGGCCATGTTATTTATACATTGTGTCAAAAGTCCCCAATGATCCGACCTCTGCTAAATTTTTATGTGGTGTAAGAGGAGGAAAACCATTTTTTTTGTAAATATTTCGCAAACTTTCAAGATTTTTAAATGGATTACCTTATATGTCTTTTTAGGAATTGTTAGTACAATTAATTAGCTTTTTAAACGATATAGTATATGTAAGGTATAAGTTAAGGGAAACGGTAAATCTTTTATGAACACGGAAAAATATTGTACATTTTTTGTACATTTTAAGTTAATGTTATAGGGGGGCAACTGAGTTTTGATTCTCAGTATGTAATAGTATTCTCAAGATCATACTTATATGCAGAGTAGCGTAAACTTCAGGCATTGGAATATAACATCGTTGGGAAAAATATATAACTTTCAAAATTTGTCACATTGTCACTAAGTACATACACACTTTAAAAATATTTTTGATTATACAGTGCGTTTTAAAAAGTCGTATTAGCATAAACTTACGTTTTTTAAAAAGGAACACACCGTACTTTCTTCAAGATTCAAAAATTTTATCAAGTGCTATAAAAAAAATATAGCATGTCAATGTACACTCATGAAATTTAAAACTTGGACACCACCATTTCTGTAAACAAAAGTTTGCACATTGTGAAGCGGACTTAAGGGTATCATTTACAATTCTAACAGCAGGTAGTCTCAGCAGGGGTTATCTTATAGAAGGACTGTAGAATGAATCATTACACTAAGCACGTTTTAGAAAATAGGTAATTTACGTTGCTTACTTAATTTTTTCTTTAAAGAATATATTTGAAGGTATCGCTAATTAAACACCATAGCTCGATTAATTATCGAATCAAAATTTTGTTTAGGAAATGTTTACAAAATAAAATTAGAAATAATTTTGATTTAAAAACGTCTACAAGCAATAACTTTTAAATTAAATCAAAAACTAAACATGGTTATTTGGGTTGACTGATTATTACTTATTTTTAAATAAATCTAACCTACTAATTATTGTAAGTTATTAAAAAAAATCATTAAACTCTCTATTCATAATATTTAGTCCTTACAAAATGTATATTTTATGACGTTTCATTTTTTTTGTAGTTAATATAAAAAGTGAAAATAAAAACTAAGGCAATTCTTATTGTCAACGTATATATTTAGTTTTTGACAAGAATTTATTACATAATTATAATTAAGATACCAAGTTATAGTTTAAAATTAAATGAAAACTTTTTTTTAAATAAAGGTATTACTATATAAATAAATATAAGAAATCAATAATGGGTGTGACCTCCATTATTATTGATACATTCTTGGAGGCGTCTGCTCATTGACGCTATCAAGGTATCAATATAATTAATATTAATCGTTTCCCATGCGGTATCAATGGCTGCAATTAGTGCATTACGGTTTACTGGTATAAAATTTGGCCCTTGTTGTCTTCGGATAACAGCAAGTATTCGAGCCCAAACATTTTCGATAATGTTAAAATCTGGGCTTTTGCTGGCCAGGGTAACAGCTCCAAGTTATTTGCTTGTATCCAGTTGCGCACAACCTGCGAAGTATAGGGTCATCATATCCCGATAGTTAATTATCGAATGTTCCAAGAAAATATGTGTAAATAGTAAATGGAATCTACTAACGTAACGTTAAGTCGTTAATTATAGTTACATAACTCTCCTTTCATAAGATATAGTTCATATTAATATGCTTATTGTAAAGCTTCGTACACACCTGAACAACAAACCGAGGAACAAACAGAACAACGAACCGAACGGCAATCGGAACATTAATTTGGACGGTGCTACGTACGAATTTTAGAACAGATTTGCAAGTCCTGATTGTTCCACGAACGGTTTGCGGCGTTCCCGCAACTTGTCGGTTTTTCTCCGACATCAAAGAAAATGCGCGCGAATGCGTTTGCAGGTTTGGACGAATCTAAACAAAACGGCGAACAAACTTATGCGGGAGAATTAAATTATTTATTTTTGTCCTCCCTTTTGTGGGTTTGTTGTGTTTTAGGTAATATTATGGAGTTGACAGAAGAAAAATGTTTTAAATTAATCAGTGTTTAAGAATGCAAGAAAAAATGATGTCCCTATTAGCATCATTTGGGCGGGAAATTTCCAAAATAAAAAAAAGCGAAGTAAATTATAATTTTTACTCTTCTTTGTGCGTAAAAATTTGGTTGGCACTATCTTCTTGTTTTCCGCAATTTTCTCTTCTCAATAATAAATATATATGAACTGAAAACTACTGAAAATAATTATGGAACAGCACAAACGTTCCGTTTGTTGTTCGGATTGTGGAAATCATAAAAGATCGTTTGTCGTTCTGTTTGACTTTTGGTTCGTTGTTATGTTTGTTGCTCGGTTTGTTGTTCAGGTGTGTACGAAGCTTTACAACTTAAGCAACAATTTTTGGCGAATAAAGATTAGTTTGTGATGTAATATTAGAAACACAAATTTATATCATATCAAATTTATGACAACTTAAAACCAAGAACGTGTATGTTATTGCTAAGAAATTATTAAGGAAAAAGCGCAATTGCAGTGTAAATATTTATAATTAGATATTTTCGAAAGTTTATAAGTCCTTTATTGTAATCTTAATACTTAAAAGAAAATCCTGTCCATTAGCATTACAAGGAAAAGGCTTTTTCATTTTGTAAACATTTCCTAAAAAATTTTGATTCGATAATTAATCGAGCTATGGTGTTTAATTAGCGATACCTTCAAATATAATCTTTAAAGAAAAAAATTAAGTAAGTAACATAAATTACCTATTTTTTACAACGTGCTTAGTGTAATGATTCATTCTACAGTCCTTCTATAAGATAACCCCTGCTGAGATTACCTGCTGTTAGAATTGTAAATGATACCCTTAAGCCCGCTTCACAATGAGCAAACTTTTGTTTACAGAAATTGTGGCGTCCAAGTTTTAAATTTCATGAGTGTACTGTACAGGGTGGGCCATGTTCGACACTTTTAAAGGGAAACTCCTTCATCCAATTTATTGAGATAGGCAAAAACTGATGTCGGTGTCTGAGGCTTATTTTTAATGAGAAACACAATGGCGAAAACCGCATGGCGATATCCATTGTAGTGTAGAAGATACAGGGTGATTTTCGAATATCTGGGCTTTAGAAAAATATCTGTAAATTGTTTCCTATTAAAAATTTTCAATTTCTGCAAAAACATTGCTTCAGCACTTTTGGTAATCGTACCAAACTTACTTTTTTTAAATAGAAACCTGTATATTTTTATCTATTTTATTTCTCTCATAAATACCCATTTCAAAAAAAATAACACACTTTATGCTTTCTTTATTTTTTTATTTTTAAGAATCTTAAAATTTTGCCTGCGATTTTAGAAGACGCATTCTGAATATGTCGTCCTTAAACGGCGTAGGCATAGAGCTTTGTCATTCAGTTCAATGAGCAACGCAATGAAGATAACCACATATCGTTATCTATCATAGTTTCAAAGATACAGGATGATTCTGTAAAATCTGGATTTTTGAAAAATGTTTGTGGTTTGTTTCCTGTTAGGAATGTGCAAAGACGTCTTTGTAGCACATCTTTACGTAGAATCCAAAGTCGTTTTCAGACTATACAAAGTATACGGGAAAAAAACGGAAAAAATAGAAACATACAGGGCGTGCTATTTAAATAAAGTAAGTTTGGTTCAAGTCATTTTTGAAGTGCCTCGTATACTCAGTTTAAAAACGACTTAGGATTCTACGTGAGGATGTGTTACAAAGAGATGTGCTACATTTCTAACAGAAAACAAACTACAGACATTTTTCAAAAATCCAGATTTTACAGAATCACCCTGTATCTTTGAAACTATAATAGTCATGTGGTTATTTCCATTGCGTTGCTCATTAAACTGAATGACAAAGCACTGCCTACGCCGTTCAAGGACGACATATTCAGAATGCGCGTTATAAAATCGCACGCAAAAATTTAAAATGCTTAAAAAATAAAAAATAAAGTAAAACATAATGTGTGTTATATTTTTAAAATGGGTATTTATGAGAAAAATAAAATAGATAAAAATATACAGGGCGTTCTATTTAAAAAAAGTAAGTTTGGTACAATTACTTTTTGACGTGACTCATTTTGAAAACGGCATTGGGGTCTACGTGAGAAAGTGCTGGAGTAATGTTTTTGCAGAAATTAAAAATTTCCAACAGGAAACAATTTACAGACATTTTTCTAAAATGTAGGTATTAGAAAATTACCCTGGATCTCCTACACTACTATGGATATCGCCATGCGGTGTTTGCCATTGTGTTTCTTATTAAAAATAAGCCTTAGACACCGACATCAGTTTTTGCCTATCTCAATTGGATGAAGGAGTTTCCCGTTAAAAGTGTCGAAAATGGCCCACCCTGTACAGGGATTTCAGAAGGTATAGCTAATTATTAGTAAACATGGTACCTACTTTAACGGTCTGTTACAATGTAACTTGAAATAATTTAGCTGTGTTTAATATTAATTACTTTTATGTTAATTTTTCTCATAACAGAGCGTTAAAGTAGGTACACTATTTTAACTATTAATATCTTCTAAAATAAGTTGTACAATGCATTGACATGCTATTTTTTTAAGGTTTTTGATTAGATTTTTTTGAATCTTAAAGAAAATATAGTGTGTTGTATTTAAAAAAAATGTAAGTGTATGCTGTCACGACCTTTTAGAACACCCTGTGTAATCTAAAATATTTTTAAAATGTACATTCAAAAACTGTACTAAACGTAACCAATTTTGAAGTTTGCGCCACTCTGCGTATTGTATAGGAGTTATCATCAGAGTACTATTACATAGTGAGAACCAAAAGTCTGTGACACCTCTATAATTTTAACCCAAAATGTTTAAAAACTAATTAATTGTAGGTACTAACAATTCCTGGAAAAACATAGAAGGTGATTCATTTGAAAATTTTGAGATATTTATTTATTTTGCATCGGGTAACCACAGCGAAGATAAACAGGGAGTTTAATTTTTAAGACGTATATTAACCTTGTAAACATAAATGTAATTAAAAATAATAATTATTTATTCGTGGAGTTAATTATATAATACAAATAACAGATTAATTGTCTTCTGCAACGGCAGTAGTTCTCCTACAACTTGTAGTAGACCTGTCGTCTCTCGCTGGCGGTATTGGAGACAATTAATCCGTTATTTGTATTATATAATTAACCCACGGATACATATTATTTTGTTAATTGCATTTTTGTTTACAAGGTTAATATACGTCTTAAAATTGGGCTCTCTTTACCCTTTCACTGTGGTTACCTGTTATCTTCTAAAATATCCTATACAATATATTGACATGCTATATTTTTTTAAAGCTGTTTTGATGAGACCTTTTCGGGCTTTTAACAAAATATGGTATGTTTCATTAAAAAAAATTTAAGTTTATGTGGCCACGTTTCTTTGGAAGACCCTGTTAAGTCAAAAATATTTTTAAAATATATACGCAGCACTATACTAAATATGACAAATTTTGAAAGTTATATATTTTTATATAACAGAGCATTTTAAGGGCCTAAAACCTATTTAGGTTAGCAAAATAACCGCTAATTTAATATGCCATTAACTGTATTAATATTTTTAGACGCAAACAGTTAATGGCCGGCCGGCCAATCACTGTAGTATAAGTTTTTTAAACGTAAGCAGTGGCCTGCCGGGGAATAATAATTACTACATTTGGTGTAGCCAATCACTGTGGCAATATTTGTTTCAGGTATATACCTACCTGCAAAATGCCAAAAGTATCTGAAAGTGCTTCATACCTAAATAACTATAAAGAATGTGATATTTATAAAACTCTAGAGGCCATCGAAAATGGAATGAGTCAAAGACAAGCTTCTAAGCTGTATCAAATTCCTCGAGCTTCACTTCAATTTCCATCAAGTACAAAATTTAACAATAAAATTTCTCTTGGGCCTAAACCAGTACTTTTGGCTTGTAGGAATGTGACACCACCTATAATTATCTATGCCTCCCGAAATTGTAAAATCAGTACCAGATTCATGGCGAATGGGATGCAGTGACAATGGGTGGACGAAAAACCATCTGTTCTATGAGTACATAGGAAACGTCTTCTACCATTTCTTAAAAAAAAACGTATAATTTCCAATACTGTTGCTTGTTGACCACTCATCTGACAAATGATATAAGTGACCTATGCAATAAATTATAAATTATTTTAATATCTCTTTACCCTAACTCTACACGAATTATGCAACCTGCTGATGTAGCCGTATTTAAACCTTTAAGAGAAGAATGGAAAAAAGCTGTTTTAAGGTTTAGAAGAGAGCATCCAACTGAAATTGTAACAAAAGAAGTTTTAAAAGCAGTAGTTGATAGGTTGAAATCGGAAACGATACAAAATGGTTTTTGAGCCAGTGGCCTCTATCCATGGAATTCATCTGTAATAGACTATTCAAAATGCACTGATAAAAGCAAAGAAATAGATAAGGGCCAGAATATTGAATCAAGTAAAATAACGTTCGCAACATTTTGAAAAATTGTGGGGGGAGCAGAAAAAATGGACAGGCTTGAAAATTTTAATAAATTTACAAAGAATTTTTAGTCCAAAGACATGGGGCAGAATGGAATAAGTGAACCAGAATTCAATCTTAAATGCGTCAATTTCAACAATCAAGATAATGAAACGTTAATTGTGAATTCTTCTGATTCTTGTAATAATGAACTATTTGATATTAAAAACATAATAGAACAATATATATATACATATATAATATATATACATATTTTACCACCTTCTTTTTAGTTTTTGGTCGGTATATTCCACCTTAACCTAGCTGTCTAGAAATCTTCTAGCCTACGCCTTCTAAAATGGTCCGTTTTGCACCTGCTTTCAGATACGGAAGTTCATTATTTCTTACACTTGGAAAGACATAATTGAAGAAAGCACGTTGTTGATCGTCTAGGCCAAAGAAAGGAATATCCGAGGTATTAGTTATTAGTAGGTCCGTAGTCTCAAAAATAAGTCTTCTGACAGTTTACATTTTGGGCAATTGTGTATGGTTACGCCATATTGACCACAACTATAGCAATGGATGACTTAAGGATTAGAGAAATCAGGAGATAAGTGATCTGGTTTTTAACAATTCCAAGAAACCTTTGTGTTTTAGGTTGGTTTTGAAGGAGAACTATACACAAAGTAGTGAAACCAGCACCAGTAGAACGAGTAGCACCAGAGAACTTGGAACAAGAAGCAGTCGCGTCTGAGATTTATTTATTTATTTCTTTATATACCCAACAGGTATAAAAACCCAATTATAGGACAAGCTACAGATATAGGCCAGTAAAGGTTTAAGAAGTTTAATGATTTTTCGAAACGGTGGTAGTTTGTGATTATCGATAGACCACTTAATAAGTTCCAATTGTCTGATAATAGAAAACTGTTTAATTTCAGACAATGACTCAGTAAGTTTTAGAAAGAGACTCTGCATAACCGTACCATATACTCCAATAGTTTCTTCCGCTCCTATCGTTCGAGCTTTAAATTCGTTTTGTAATCGCTCAACGTAATCCAAGCGTAAAAATTCAGATTTCAATAGAGTGACCACAATAAATAAATATTAGTAAATAAACAAACAATAGCAATTTAAATTTAAAATATTCGCTTACTAAAAATATCAGAGTTCAGTTGTAAAATAAACGTTAGATAAAGCTTAAGAGTTGGTAGCCAAAAAGAAAATATATATGTCTCAAATATTTTCAGCAATCGATTAATAAGTCTGCAAGTTACACACGTTGTAGGTGCCAAATTTATTTGTTACAGTAGGAAATGGAGGTAATGATTTAATTTAATTACTGATTTAGTTATATAAGATTTGATAAGTCAATACACGTGATCAATTTCGTATACAACTCGGCTAACTAACTTCTTCGGAGGCGTCGTAGGATGAGAAAGTTAATGGTACACATGAATCAAATTACAGCAAAAAGCATTGGTTTAGTTATTGAAGCTCAGAGATTATGGTGGTGCCATAGTAAGTTCTCTTGGTAAAATAACTTTTTTAAAAATTAGCACAAATACTCCGCGCATTATTATGTAAGAATAAAAATATTGGATAATGAAAATTCATTTAATTTTTCTTAATGAATTAAAAGATGCATACTGAAAATTCAATTTTATTTTAGAATTATAATACACATTTAAAATAAAATAATAATAATGTGTACAAAAATCAGAGATTCTCAGTTAAAATTTCATAACGTTCAAAGGAAAACTGAAATTGTGTATATCAGAGTTAAAATGAAATTACATACTTCAAAATTCAATTTTGTTTCGTGAATGTCATAATATTGAAACCGACTATTAAAATTAAATTAATTTGAGAGGAGCTTACAAAATTCTGTAAACGTTTAAATAACTTCAATAAAATTACGTATAATAAATTTAAACAAATAAATGAAAATATTTTAAGAAAGTCATTTTACTTAATAACAACCTAAACTTAAGTTTGTAGGTTTTATAAACACTTTCTTTAAAAAAAAAATTCTTTTGAATTCTTTCTCTCTCTCAAAAGTAAGTTACTTAAATTCAAGACCGTCAAAAATCAAATTTGAGATTTATTTTACTCCAGCCTCCGTATCTACGAAGAGTTTGTAAGAAAATGTAAAAGTATTTTTGAAAGTATCATAAAGTAGCATAAGAAGAATATCATCCCCATTGCTTCTTTCGTTTGTGGCGTTTGCTGTGTGTACACTTGAAGAGCTGAAATTGGTCTACGGTTTGTAATAAATAGCTGAATAATTTGTATAGTGTACCGGGATATCAAAAATTATCTTGGTCAAGGGTGGTTGAGAAATGTAAAACGTTTGTCTTAGTTTATGTTTGAAATAATTATGTCACTGTCGCACTGACATCATCAATAACTTACAAATTTCATGCCGATTTATTTCAGCACAATGACTTGACATATTCTGACACAACAAAATATATTGAAAAATTTAAAGTAAGACAAACGTTTTACATTCCACAACCACCCTTGATCAAGATAATTTTTGATATCCAGGTACGTTGCAACTCGTTAGACCGTAAATATATTTGAATTTATTGGGTACTGTTCGTAGTTTGTTACTGTGCGGTTTTTTATCAAATTTTCGCTAAGCCATTTTTGTAGGCCATTGTCGTTTGGAATCTATTTCCGTTTTAGTCCGTTTCTCATTTACATATGAAAGATACATTTTTATGCAGAAAAATAGAATTGGGATTGCCAATCAATCTATTGTGCCGGAAAATTCAATCTGTTTCCACCCAAAATATTAAAAAAACACAAAGGGGGTGTGTTTGATGTACCGGGTGGCCAACTAAGAATGGACGCCGGCTATATCTCGGGAATTATAAATCTGACAATATTGAAAAAAAATATTTAATCAGTAAATTGACTACGTGAAATCGCGGAAAATTATTTTCAAGTTTGTAAGATGGCCGCTAGGGGGCGAAATTGTTATGGCCGATCATAAAATTGGCTCTTTCTCCAAAAAATATGCAAATATACATATATTTTAAATATTGCCGTAGTAAAGACTGGAAAATTTCAGGTTTTTTTTGTTTAGGGTATTTTACTCTGTCTTAGAAAATGTAGTGGTGGGAGACGTCAAACATGTTTTTATTTAAATGCAGATAACTCCGGTATAAGTTAACGGAATTGGAACAAACTAGGTATCGTTTAAAAGAGCTCTTCTTACTTAATAATATGCAGTATAAAGATAGTCCGAATAAATTTTGACGTGATAGCTAGATGACGCTGTTTAACATTACAACAATTGTTGCGCATTATCATGAGATTTTTAAATAGCACCTTATGTATTTTTTTAGACAGTTAAATAGAGGACAAAATTCCTAAACAGTCGGCGCAAACCGCAACTTCCTATCTTTTTTCAAACCGAATATATCAATAAAACAAATGTTTGACCGTGCAACATCTATTACATATTTTACGTAGAAAATGAATTTAAATTAATTGAAACCATTTAATTAATGCCGCCCTAAATGTTCAAACAGTCGTTTATCGTTTTCGATGCACTTAAGCATCTAAAACCGACAATGTATGCAAAAGAAGAGACTAAAATGGTAAATAATAATCAGTTCTTAGCGAAGGCACCCGTCATAAAATTAGTAGGCTGTGAAACAAAATTGGAAGCAATACGTCAAAATATTGGAACAATTGAATTTCATGTCAATATCATTTAGTTGCTATTTTTCAAAGCTTGTTCTCGATTTTGTTATTGCGTAAGATTGTTTGAGTTTTTCGTGTAGTTGGAGTTTACTTGTTGTTGTTTGTGTTACGTAATTGTTAGTTTGTTAGTTTTTCTTGTCGTTTTTTGTGTTACGTTAGTGTTGTTAGTATTAGTATTAGATAGTCTTAGTGCTGTGCTGTTAAGTGTTACAAAATGCTTTATACCAACGAAGAGTTATTTGACATGATAGGTGTTTATTTTGAATGCATGAGAAATGCTACAGTTGCTGAAAGGGTATATGCGCAGCAATATCCCGATAGACGGCACCCGAGTAAAAAGGTTTTTCTGCGAGTTATCCATCGTTTAAAACAACTGGAAGCGTCCATGTTCCCGTATACCGTAGACAAAACAGGAGACGTACCGAAGAGAACATTATTAATGTTTTAGCTTATGTGCAGTTTAATCCACACCTAAGTACTAGAAGTATTGCACAGGATCTGGGAGTAACTCGATCTACCGTTCAAAACATTCTCAAAAAGCACAGGTAAGCGAATCTTTAATGTTGAAACTCTACTGTAAACTTACAAAGGTTTACTTAATACTTATCCTACTGTTGAATCAGTAGTGATCATCTTACATCTTTCAGGTTACATCCATATCACTTAGTCCTGCATCAGGCATTGACTGCTGCAGATTTTGATCGAAGACTAGACCATTGCCACTGGCTCTTGGGTATGATGGCAGACGATCCCCAAATTCTATCACGTATATTGTGGACAGATGAGGCCACCTTTCATAGTAATGGCAGTGTAAATGTCCATAATATGCACTATTGGTCAAGAACGAATCCGCACTGGATGCAAGAAGTTCAGCACCAAGGTCGTTGGTCTGTAAATTGTTGGGCAGGGATTCTAGAAGGGCAAATTATCGGTCCATTCTTTTTTAATAACCAACTAAATGGCCACAATTACCTACAGTTTTTAACAGAGCAATTGCCGATTCTGTTAGAGGAAGTGCCCCTAAAAATTCGAAGACGAATGCTGTTCCAGCACGATGGCTGTCCAGCCCACTTTGCAGTGAATGTCAATTTTTAGATGCCAACTACCCTGGTAGATGGATAGGACGGGGCAGCATTTTTTCATGGCCGGCTAGATGACTGGATTTAACATGCCTGGATTTTTATTTATGGGGTCGAGTAAAAGATATAGTTTTTGCAACCGGACCCACTACACGTGATAACATGATTGTCAAATAAGAGAGTGTATGCAAACTATTTCTGTAGCTGAACTAGAGAGTGCAGTTTGGTCTACGAGGCAAAGGATGCTTAAGTTCATCGAAAACGATGGACGGCAGTTTGAACATTTAGGACGGCATTAATTAAATTGTTTCAACTAATTTAAATTTGTTTTACGCGTAAAATATGTAAATAGTCAGCGGTCTAACATTTGTTTTATTGATATCTTCGGTTTCAAAAAGATAGGAAGTTGCGGTTTGCACCGACTATTTAGCAATTTTGTCCTCTATTTAACTGTGATACATAGAATGCTATTTAATAATAATAAACTTTATTCGTCTAAAAAACTTATTATAATAAGTATAAGATAAGTCAACAACATTACATAAATTCGAGAACAGATTAAACATTAAAAGTACATTCTATGAATTCGGACAAACTGTAAAAGGCATTATCTATCAAAAATACTCTAAGACTACTTTTGAACCCATTACTTGACATACTTCTATACTTTTCGGGAATTTTATTAAATATTTTGACGCTTATTATATTCAGAGATTTTTGCGATAATGATAAATTTACCTTCTCAAGTAATAATAAATGAAAGTTGCGTGTGGAATGACCATGTTTAGCTCTATTGTTTAAAGCGTATTTATTATCAAAAGCATGTAAAGCCAATTGAAGGATTAAAAGACACGGTAATGACAATATACGAAGATTTCTAAATATAGGTCTACATTACTCGAATCTACTTTTCTTTAACAAACTCCTCACTATCCGTTTCTGTACAATAAACACAGAATCTAAATATGAAGAAGTGCCCCATATTAAAATACCATACAGTAGCCTAGATTGGACGTCTGCGTAATATATTTTTAGCAACATATTTATGTCAAGGTAATGTGTAAGGACCCTAATTTTATAACAGGTGGCATTTAGTTTGACAATTAAGTTATTGCAGTGTTCTTTAAAATCCAAAGTATCAGTTAGTTTGACTCCAAGAAAAGACACGTTATCAGTACAATGTATGGCACTCTGACCTATGCGTAACTGAGGCTTTGAATAAATTTGATTTTGTTTGGTGTGGAAAACTAAGGCACTTGTTTTTTCAGGATTCAGATACATACAATTCGATGAAAACCACCAATGTAGTTTTTGTAAAGCGGTGTTACATGATTGTTCAGCGGAAATCAGTGAATCTGAAGAACATAATAAAGAAGTATCGTCAGCGTACATTACAATAGTAGATTCAGATAAGAATTGCGTTATATCATTTACATATAAAGAAAAATTAAAAATCTGATGATAATGCGCAATAACTGTTGTAATGTTAAACAGCGCCCTCTAGCTATCACGTCAAAATTTATTCAGACTATCTTTATACAGCATATTATTAAGTAAGGCGAGCTCTTTTAAACGAGACTTAGTTTGTTCAATTCTGTTAACTTCTTACCGAAGTTATTTCCATTTAAATAAAAACTTGTTTGACGTTCCCCACCACTACATTTCATAAGAGAGAGTAAAATACTCTAAGCAAAAAAAATTAGAAATTTTGCAGTCTTTACTACGGCAATATTTAAAATATATTTATATTTGCATATTTTTGGAGAAAGAACCAATTATATGATCGGCCATAACAGTTTTGCCCCCTAGCGGCCACCTTACAAACTTGAAAATAATTTCTCGCGATTTCTCGTAGTTACCTTTTTTTTTCAATATTGTCAGATTTATAATTCCCGAGATATAACCGGCTTCCATTCTTAGTTGGCCACCCGGTACATATCTTACACTAATTTAAGAGATTCTAGTTTACAACAGTATTTTTAAATGATCATTAAACTAATAAAAGTTATTATAAAAGTAAGTGATATACCTATTCCTATACCTGCAGGTTTTTTTGCTCTTTTAGTAAAATTAGTTTCAGCTCCTTTTTTGTAGTAGACCATGATTTCTTGTCAATATTCAGATGAAATTTGTTTAGAAGATTTGTCGCTAAGTAGTCAAATGAACTTTCAAATTAGGACATTTTTGGACCTTATCTGATATTATGAGCTGCTGACCTTGTATGAAGTAAATCATATAAATATTTAAGCTCGTAGCAATTTCAAAAATTGCAGTCTAAACTGAGTTTCAAGTTTTAAGATTTCTAACTTATTGTAAGAAGGTGTAAGACGCGAAAAATAATTAATATTAAAAGAGTAGCGTAAGCAAGAGTTTTGTAACTTTTGAATTTTATGTTTGTAGTAATAAGTTAGTGAGAAATAATAAGTCGAAACGCAATAATTGAAATTGCTTAAGATTAAGGAATTATTTAATGTCCATTTTACATTTGATGGCAAAATATGCTTAAACTTGTAGATACATTTGAATTTGGTATAGGCCTTAAAAAGTAGTAGCATTGTAAACTGCTCAAACGACATATTATTATCAATGTCACAATATATTATCCAAGTTTCTATTCATTATATGTATGGCACTATTTCACTAGGGGCACACGATATATACACCCGAGTGTCATCCGCGTATAAGTGTAGGTGAACTTCATCCGTAACGTAATTGGGCAAATCCGAGTAAATATGGTGAAAAGGAGCGAGCTCAAGATGCTACCTTGTGGTACTCCTTTTACTGTTTGCTGTTCTGATAAACATTTCCCGTTTACCAATACTGTAACAGTTCTATTTGTCAGGTAGTTTTTGAACCACTGAATGCACAGATGAGAGACTACTTTATCGGCAAGACAAAGTTAATAAATTCGTATAATTGTTCCGCAGCCAGTTTTTCCATTATTGTAGCTAATATTGGCAGAAGACTAATAGGCCTAAGGTCAGAGATTTGAGTAGGCACACTCGTTTTTGGAATGGGTATAACCAACGCTTTCTTCCATAAGTTAGGAATAAGTCCAGTTTCAAAACATGAGTTAAATAAATTAGTTAATGCTGGTACATAGTAAGGTGTAATTAAATTTTTCTACTCCTATTCTAGAATACTAACATTCTAGATTACTTTTCAATTACAGAATAGTTAGATTCCAAAACATCGTGCGAGAATATTCTCGCACTTGTTAGGGAATAAGCACAGGTACGGCCATCTCGTGGCTGCTAACATAAGATTGCGTTTGGGGACAATTATTACAAAAAATTTTATTAACGATGCTTAACTGTAGTAATATCGGGTATAATTGATACAATTTCATTTTTAATTTCTAGTATAACTCATTTTTAAAGACATATAAACGTAAAATTAACTTCCAAAAATGTAACCTCCAAATATTTTGAATGTTGTTTGAAAGTGTAATCTGTCAGTAGGTACCTATATACCAGAGTGATTCGATTCAATTAAAAAATACAAATTCATAGTTTATTGTAACCATACAAATACAAAATTTGTTTTAGTTTTGTCAGATTCGCTGATGGAAGTATCGCAATGAACATACTACGAACCTATGCTTTTCCATATATGTCGAAGATTAAACAAACATCTTTGTTACCAAGATTATGAACAATAGAACTATAATATGTAATGTAAGAATGTGTTGTTCACTACCATTAGTAAGTCAAAGTTCATCTTTATTTTTGTTGTGGTTAAAAATCAGAAATGCTTTTTAAGTCATCGTGTACGTAAAATGACCTTGTTTATTAAGACAAGAAAAAAGCCAAAATGCCTGAACGGAGTTCTTTGAGGAGTAGCCTCAGAATTTTATTCAACATGGTAACAACGGATGAAAATATTGGTAATGGACCCACTATTAGAGACAACAATGGTGATGTTAACGCAGATACACCACACATTTACAGCCATGTTAACACGTACAAAGTTTTCCAAGTTAGACAAGTAATGCCCCCTTACACCAGGTTGAACTTAGGCATCTAAATGCAAAGTAATTACTTTTAGTTGCAGTTTTAAAACCAAGGTGGTTTGCCTTTAAACATGCAGAAATTATCTTCACTTTACGGAATAAAGAAGGTTTTGTACTTATTTCTTCTTTCAATTTATTAAAATGTTAATGCATAACTTAGATATGTATCGCAGACTTATTTTATTTACAGAAATACACTGACCTACAGAGTTTTCTACAGATTTCAAATAAATTTATTCTTTTCTAATAGGCTAATGTGGTTTACAACTTGTTAATGAAGATTTCTGTCAATGAGTTGGTTTTTTTAATTATTTTTGAGGTATAGATGAATTAAACCTTGAAAAGAAAGTTAACGACTTTATCGAAAGCTTATTCTATCCTGCAAGTAAAGCAAGCATTTAGTTTGCACATAATGATAAATTACGCATCTCCTCAAGTATTTGTTTAAATACACATAAATTATTAGACACACAATGTATGAAACAATGTTTCAGATCTGCCAATGCATCTTGCAGGAATGCAATCAGATGCCACACACAAATTTGTTTATTTCTCTAGGGTACAATGCTTCCTGAGAAACCAATTCAATTATTTATTGCATTAATTATTTGGAGTTAGATTAAACTTGAATAAGCAGTAATTTTTTAATCATATACTTACCAAAGTTGCCAACATTTGTAGTTCGTACACAAGTAAATTTATTTAATAAACGTTCGTGATAAAATAACAACTAAAAAACTAAACCAACTAAACACTTTTAGCTGTGTTATTGTTAATTGATAAATAGCAAATAAAAGGCATTGTTTTTTCCAACCTTAATCTAAATTCCAAAGTTAGTAACTACCACCACAAATAAAAGATACCAACTTAAAATAGAGAACAAAACTAACACTATTGTAAAGTGTAACATTTTTTTATTGATGCACACTTTCTCTGTCGTAGAAAAAGCAATTAAAATTATCGTTTAGATAACGATTTGTATTTAAAACATTCATCCGTCGTTACAGTTATCTGTTGGCATTGCTTAGTTTTTTAAATCATTAACTTCTCCCGTGTGATTTATTCATTTATTACTGTAAACTTTTACACATTTAATCTTCGGCCTTGTTATTCTATCATCAATAGATAAATCTGTACAAACCAAGTGAATGTTACCTTGGCATCCGTCACATTGAATTTGTTGTTTATCACCAATAGTTTTACAACAAAATACACATACACTCATTTTGAATAAAATTATTATTTAATAGTCACTCAAGTAACTACTAACACTTACAGTAGGATTAAACCGCACACGAGTTATTTAGATTTTATTTTATTTTAAAAATTTTAACGGAGCTATAATAAAACACGTCTGTACTTAGTGAATGTAGTGAATGTACTTACACAAAATCACCGCCGTTTCTTCTTACACCTGTCCGATACGGAGATTATCAGTGAGGTTACTCGTGTCCAAATTCCACAACTGCCATCTGACAGCTAAGTAACATTTATTAATTAGTGTTACACGTCAACTTAATTAAAGCCAGTTAGTTATAGTCGTATCACGAATATGAATTTATATTGTAGTAATTTTCACCAAACATTTGATTTTTTAATAAGCATATAGAAATGAATATATAATCCATAAAATGTGAAAATTGGTAGTTCTGTTTGTTAATGCAAAGTAATTTCTTTTGATAAAACGATTCATATTCTCGCACGTTCGTAAAAGAAAGAAAAATCGTTATAGAACCGAATAAACAAAAGAAAAAATAAATTTTGTTTATAAAACACGCTGAAAGTTATTAAACGTAATAATGGGGGCTTTGTTAGAAATGTAATCAAAATAAAGAAGAAAATATTAAATATACCGTAGTTGTCAAAGAAGTCTGTGATATATTTCTCTGTATTAGAAACATTGCGACGTATTTTACCCATCATTAAGGGATTCTTCCATGCAAGTTTATCTTACTTCCGGTTCCTAACCGGTAATGAACGTTCCTGTATCGGATCTTACGATGAGAACTCTAAATTACAATTCCTCCGGCTACTTCATTTGAACGTTTATTAAGATAAGTAAGCCACGGGCATTACTTGAATTGGTTTGCGTGGAAAACCTTTATACCTATGAAGGTAATATTACTGACGGCAATTTCCACAGAGCAGTGAGTGCGTACATTCTAAGAAAAATACGCACGCAGTAGGTATACTAACTACATTTGGGCTTTTACTTTTATACACCAAAGACTAATTTCTATGTATGCAAACGTTTTATACGTAATCAGATAAAGGAAAATATGTTAGTGGTATTAATGAAAACTGTTCAAATTAATATTGGTAAACTCACATAATTTTCAATTACGCGACAAGATAATAGTGCTGAACCCAACAATAGTTCATAGGTTAAAAGGGTGCCCGGCTTGTTGATCCTCATTTGCATAATGATTTCGCCAAAGTAATTCTACCGAAAATTGATAAGATAAGTTAAAGCTTACTATTTCAACTTATATTGGCATAATTACTCATCGATATGTTTACCAAAGCTTAAATTTCAAGTAATGCTATAAATAATCTAAGCCCGATGTTAGTTTTTATACGAATTTAATGTGCTATATATAAATTTGGAAGGCTGTTAGTGACAGGAACAAGCTACTTAACAGTTCGTTATATAAAAGACTTTAATTTTATTAGACATATTTATGAGCAGAAAATTGCTTTGAAAATTTAAAATGGCTTGTATATAATTATTCGATTTAAATTATCGGTGGGGGTGTCATTCACATTATAGGGTTAATATAAATGTGGTTTTAATTAAGCTGATCGAAGGAAAAATAGTATTGCAACCATGGTATTTAAATCTCAGCAAAGCGTTGTTGAATGACTTTTATAAAAAAAAATCTTTTTTCTTGTACTATGTGAAGAAATCGATTACATGGATTTGAAGAACCACTGAAAGAGGACTTTTTCACCTTTTCACTTTTTTGTGCACAAAACTAATCAACGCCTAAGTTAAAGTATTAAGTGTGCTATATCGTTGAACTCAGAATGGAATGGTGCATTCGAAAATATAAAAATATACAGGGTGTTCCATTTAAAAATATACAAGTTATATTAATAAGTTTGACAGATGATTCATTTTTGTTTTTCAATATGTGTAAAAAAGACTTGGATACGCATCCTAGATGTTAGTTTTTGTCCCATCCTTCTATCTTTTAAACTTCCAGAGTTATCTTGATTTGAAATGTCAACACATTTCTTGAAACGCACTATACAAATCAAGGATTTTACCTTCCGCAAATATTCATCAATATAGTCATTACTGTATGACATTAAACAAAAACCGTTTAGATCTGTCAGATCTAAATCTGTCATAGTTTTGTTGCGAATTATTTATTTATCTATCATTATTTATAATCATGTTACGCGTGGAGAAAGATACCAACTACTACAATTGATTATGCAGGGGAAGATCCAAGGGAAACGGAGCATCGGTGGAAGAAGGATGTCATGGCTGAGAAACCTCAGAGAATGGTTCGGATACAGGTCCAATCAGTTATTCCGAGCTGCAGTATCAAAGATTCGTATTGCAATGATGATTGCCAACCTTCGTAGCGGAGATGGCACGTAAAGAAGAAAAGAATTTATAATGGAAACAGAAGATCATCAATGTACGCCCCCAGAAATTAAAAAAAAATGCACCGGATGAAATCCACTTAATGATGAAGGTAATTTATTTAAATTTCTCAAAAGCAATTTGTTATGAATGTAAACCTAGCAAAATTGCTAGATACATGCACATGGTAGAACCATTATTTTATACCGGCCACTGTTTTTGGCTACTCTCTTTGCTAACGTAGGCGGTAGTAAAAAAAATTTAAAACGTCACGGAGAATGGAAAAGCGACACGAAAAATAACTAATGGTTTATTACAAATTTGATTTCCATTGATTTCTAGAGTTTGTTCCTATAAGAACTTTTGATCAGACAGAGTTATTCTATAATATACAAAAATTCAGCCAATTCAATCGAAAATCCGTTCTTTTAAGAACACGGGGTTCAGTTTACGGTTGGCGATTAAAAGTTTTGAATGACCAGTCAATAAATAATTTATTGATTTTTATTTTTATTTAAATCATACTATTAAGAAAAAATTAATTTTTTTTTATTAATAAATAATAATTTTTAAATTTTAAATTTAGAATTTGATTTTTTTTATAATTTTTTTAAACGAACACGTCAATAAAGTATTGCAATTTTATGGGACTCGCCTAGTTTTCTTTACATTTCCTCTATTTTCAAGTCCAGGTTATTGACTGTTTCTGTCCGCTGCTCTGGCGGCAAACATACTTCAACAGTTCATCAGCCATACTCTGCCTCCGCTCTCAAAAAATGCTCTATACTGCTCCTCACAGTCGTTATTACATCCCGGTATGTATTCTTTGCGGAAGTTTCTGGGTATGGTCTTTTTTGCTGTTTCGATAACCGCTCCTATGAACCTCTGATAATTTTCGGCTGTTAATGGTATCCAGCCCATGCATTTAATGAGTCTGTTAGAGTAGCTCTCCCAGTCTGCTTTCTTGAAATTCCATCTTGGTCGTGGGAAGGATGTGATAAGTGGAATACTTATGCCAATCTCTATAATAGCCGGTCTGTGTTGACTATGAGGGAAGTCTGCCGGGATTCTGCGGGTTGCTCTTAATGGTGTCGTCGTTTGTGCTTACAAAGAATAGGTCAGGGTTATATTCCTGATTCCATGCTGCAGACTTGAAAGATCCCCGTTGTTTAACGTCAAACACCAGGTATGCCTTGTTAGCGTCAGCCCAGTTCATTAATATTTCGCCATTGTAGTCTATGGTCCTGTATTTCCACAGCGTGTGGTGGCTGTTGAAATCTCCCACGTAGACAGCTGGATGGGGTAAGGTGGGCAGATCGTAAGATGACCAGGTGGTAGCGGGTGGTTTATATATTGCACAAAACGACCCAGGAGCACACACAGACAAGATTGCCTTTCAAGTCGTGGCCACATCAAAAGCCCCACGGGACAGAACCCACTCAACTCGCATTAAACATAAACTTAAAGCTCTAAAAGCCAACAGCCAGGAACAAACCGAGTTTGCACGCCCATTTACCGTAGATGAAGTGGCGGATGCACTGAGGGACACAAAGACGGGAAAGGCAGCGGGACCTGATGGAATCCACCCAGAATTCCTCTTGCACAGCGGTAGATATACAATAAAATAGCTAACTCAATTTTTTACGAAGATCATGGAAAAAGTATCCATCCCAAAAGAAATGAAAAAGTCCAAAATTATCGCTAACCTCAAACCTGGAAACCCGAAAAGCTATTGCCCAATAGCGCTCTTAAGCACAATCTACAAGCTCCTTGCAAGACTTCCCTACAAAAGAATAAGAAGCAAAATTTTGAAAAGGGTCCCCATCGAACAGGCCCAAGAGAAGCTGCACAGACCAGATCATGTCACTTACAACCTATATAAAAGCAGGCTTCCAAGGCAACCTGAAAACATCGGCAGTGTTCGTGGACCTCACCGCAGCCTACGACAATGTGTGGAGACATGGACTACTCTATAAACTCTATCAAACAGTCCCATGCAAACAAACCCTGCAACTTATTGATAGCACGCTTACTGGCAAAGTTTTCCAGGTTATTTTGGGCAGCAAAACGAGTTCTTCAAAGACGCTCAATGACGGCCTTCCCCAGGAGTCTGTCCTGGCCCCATTGTTTTACAGCCTGTATATCTCCGATATGCCGGAAACCAGATCTCAAAAGTTCGGCTACGCGGATGATTGGGTGCTAGCCACGCAACACCGTTCCTTGAGGAAACAGAATTGTCCTCACTTCAGACTTTGCAGCATGGGAACATATTTTCGAAATAGAGACTGAGACAAACCAAACAAAGGGAGGCAGCTTCCATCTCTAACAGAGCAGCAATAAACAGTTTCAGGTCCACTTCGAGGGTACCTTACTGCGCCACAACACGCATCGAAATATGTTGGTGTCACCCTAGACACTAAACTGGGTTGGTCTACAAAAGGTCGACACACAATTAAACGAGACCATGAGGATAATCAGCGGAACGCTAAAATCGACTCCTACCGAATGTGTACTAATGTTGAGCCATAACATTCCCCAGATCTCCGACGCAAAGCAGCCCTTCTCCGAGAATATGAACGCTACAAGGCAACCCGCAACTTTCCATTCACCAGGATATGAATAAATCATGTAGAAACAAACTTCGATCAGAAGACCAACCATAAGAACTGGTACAGACTTGCTTAGGTCACAGTTCGACTCCATAGACTCTTGGAAGCGAAAATGGACAGTTAACTGCCCCCCTCAAGGCAGAAATCTTCCGTGCGTAAGACTAAAACCTCCCGCCTTTGATCAGCCCCGCAAAATATGGACAGTACTGAACAGAATACGCACCAACCATGGCATATGTGCGGACTCACTACATAAATGGAGTAGGGCGCCACCAGCGAGGTGTGAATGCAGCACGGGAATGCAGACCGTTAAACATATGGTGATGGAATGCCCAAATACAGCGTACGAGGGCAACTTTGACCATTTTGCTAATGGCAACCGACGCCTCGATTGAGTGTCTATTAAATTTAAATGTTTGTTTGTGAATTTGTAATGTGTTTGTTTCTATACACTTTTATGTATTCTATGTCATGTGCAGCCATACGCTAAATAAAAAAATAAAAAGTAGATTAATAGCAATCGGAGATTTTTAGAGGCAATTTTTGGACCTTTGTATATAGATAATAGAGAGGTGTCGTCGGCAAAAGTAGTGGTTGTAGCAGAACTTGTAGTTAGAATGTCAACTGTGAATATAAAATAAAGAAGTGGACCAAGGCATAAGGTAGCTGTATTAATTCCTACTCGAAAGTATCTATTTGTAAGGTGAGATTTTAAAACAAGATAATAAGAGTCAGCCACGCCATACTCGAGCAAGGCTTATTCTATATCTAAGAATGCGATTGTATATTGTTTTTTCTCGCAAGGCTAGTGAGAATAGTTTTTACAATTTCATGGCATTGTTGTATAGTCAAGTGACATTCTCATTAATGAATTTTGGGTATAATCTACAACAAACTTAGAGACCCACAAATTAATTCTGTGTGTAATATTGGGACGGTTTGTCATGTGAGTAGTGTGGAGACTATGGGCGATCCATCATAGGAAATCATAGAAAAACAATTCCAGTCGCCTGCGATGTTGCATTTAGCTCCTACTGCCTGAATATCTTTATATTGTATTGCCGAAATGTTAATAGACCATGGTTGAGCAGTTAAAGTTTTCTCGTAATGTGCTACACAGTATTTCAAATTATTATGGCCGATCCCTCATGATCTGTTCTATCATGGTTGGTACAAAATAAGAAACAATATGGAATTTTGTTTTTGATGTAAGAAGTACTGCTTGTTAAGTTTATAAAAGTCGTTAATTCTGTTTGTCATTTGCTTTCTACTCGGCAATTCAATTTGGCGTTTCTGCTTTCAGAGTTGTAAGAAGATTGTTTTGAATGTAGTCAGGAAAACACTAGTTTGAGCTCTTAAATCTGTAGTTTGACTGTTAGAACGTGCACCACTTACTGCCATTACTTCAGCCATGAGTTGAGTTTACGTCATGGTAACATTTTTGTCAAGTTGTGTCCTTGAAATTAACAAAAATTAAACTTAACCCGGGAGTGAAATACTGGCCATTACTTTATATATAAGTGTTTCCGCATATGAGTTATCTCCTTGTTTTAGTTTGATGTTGAAATGGTAGTGGATTCTTTTGGTATGCAGTACTTGCTTCTTGTTTTCCATTGAGTAAGTACCCATTCTATCTACATTTTTATAGTTTGAAGTATGGTTTCCATTACAGAGTGCAGCTGTGTCATTGGGTTTTTGTTATTGAATATCCTATGATTTTCTTTGCATTTGGATATGGTATAGTGTGAGAATAAAAGAACCTGAATTAAGGATCACTTCTTTGCAGATCAGTTGTGGATGCAGGTGGAGATATTTTGACACTAAAACGTGCAGAGGTTCAGGGTTCTACAATTAATTGTCCAACGACAATTCTAATTGTACATTTAATTTGGATTTGTATGAAACAAATGATACTAATGATCTTGTACTTAATCCAGCAGACCAACTAGGAAAACTTAGAGCATTAAGTTATAAAGCGCATTCCTAAGAGTGTAAGAAGTACTACTGCAGCTGGTCTTGCATTTATAATAAATGAGGGTGTTTTAAAGAATATTTTTGACTCATAGGGGAAGTTGCTTTTATTTTCATACACAAAACTCAAGCTACCCGGGAAGACGACAAATGAAAGTATTTCATTGATTATTTGAAACAATTGTGACCAACATATTTCAATTGACAAGAGCTTCTCTAGTAGAAGAAGGGCTAACCTGAAAACAAACGTAGAATTTAAGTTCTGCCTTGAGAACGTGCGTGGAGCAGTTACAGTTTAGTCCATTAATGACGGTATAACGAGTATTGATAACAAGACCCTAAGGCTCTTAAAGAAAAATATCCTTCAGCACTGTTACGTTGTAACTTTTATTTTATCTTTTATCAATTTTTCATATTACATTAAACAACTTTAATGTACATAATTTATAGTGGAAACTGTATATATTTCTCTATGATTCATCCCGTGTATGTTTTCTGCATTTATCTATGAAATGCAGGAAATTCACTCTTCTCTAGTACGAATGCGTAAAAGCACCGGAGTCCCTGTGTGAACCTTGAACGCCATCTTGATGGTTAGCATTTTTACGGTCAACGTGATGTACCGTTTGCTCATTTATCTTCATTAAAAAGACCCAAAATGTATTACTTTTTAGAGACGCAACGGCAACTACTTTTGTACCTGTCAACTCGACTTCGAGTTAGTACTCAGTTATTGTGACCAAAACAAAGGAACGAAAAAAGTATTTCTTAAGATAGACTTCCGCCAATGCTTTTAACACTGTGAACAAAGTTTTTGGAGGAGGTCAAAGCTTATGCTCCAGGAGGCTTAAATGTTATAGATTTCCATCATTTCTTCTCTTTAAGAGAAACATTATTAGTTCTGAAAACAAAGCCTAACAAGGGTTATCTTCATTGGAGAATTTTACGACAATAATAAGTGAATGCAGCAAGATAGACTCTGAAGTTAACACGAGTAAACGTGATTTGTTTTTTGTGGAGCTGATGATTTAGATGGGAAGGAATTATTTACTCCAATGTCACCTGGAAACCCCATTGTTAAGGAGGAACTGTCTCTATTAGGATCACCTCTGACTGACTATGCCAATACGACAATTTTAAGAAGAAACTTAAACCAACTTAAAAACTTATAGTGAATATCAAAGAGTTGAATCGTCACTCTGCTTATTTTCTTCTAAAAAACGCGCTGGAAATTCCAAAATTGATCTACTTGTTACTGACTACTCCTTTATATAGATTTGAAGACATCCTTACTTTATTCGATAAGGCGATCGAAGAGGGCTTTTTAACGATTTTAAACCTACAAGTTTCTAATGATATTGTGTAACAACTTGCGTATCTACCTATTGTAATGGGTGGTAATTGGATTACGTAAAACCTCTACCTTCCAGCATATCTATCTTCTGCATCATCTACTTTTGAGATAGTAGCGTTAATTATGTCTGAATTATTAAATGGAGCCAGTATTTCAGTTTGTGGAAATCAGGTGTTATTCCACAAATTCCAGATAATCCTTCAATTCAAAAGCAGTAGTATAAAATCAATGTCTCTAGAATCATTAAGGTTTGACATTTTCTACAGAGGCAGAAAAGGAAAGATTCTTAGCTTCTCAATATCCGACAGTAGGAGCTTGGTTCAACTGCATCGCCTGTTTGAATCTTGAAACATTACTTAATGACAACGCATTCCAAATTGCAATTGAACTACGATTGGGATTGAGTATTTACGAACCTCACATCTGTATTTGTGGTGAGAAAGTTGATAGAACTGGAGTGAATGGAATTCATGGATTATCTTGCGAAAGAAGCGCAGGGAGACTACCTGGCCTCATGGAGTTGAATAAGATTATTCAAAAGCGTTATCTTTAGCTAAAGTTCCATCCATTTTGGAACCTAATGACTTTTTCGGCTTGGATGTCAAGAGACCTGACGGCGTCACTTTGATTCCTTGGAAAAAGGACAGAATTTAGTGGGGTATGCCACTTGTTAGGATACAATGGCCCTTTCCTATGTCTCAGTTTCTGCTTCATGTGTGGGTTATGCAGCGAAGGCTACAGCAAGGAAGAAGTTTCCTAATTAGAACGATTTGATCCAACAAGCCTACTACTTTGTTCCGCTTTGTGCCAAAACACTTGGAGTATTTTGTTCCAAAGCAATCGTATAGATAAACGATGTCGGTACTAGAGTATGTTTAAGTGCTGGTGGACCTCGTTACAGACTATATCTAATTCAAATATTGGGCCTTACGATTCAAAGGGACAATTGGTCTAGTGTTTTAGGAATAATACTTTGTTTAATTCTTACTTTAAATTTTTAATATTCCCACGTTTATATCAGTTAATGGAATTATTAAACGAGTATTTCAACAGTATTTTTTGTAATTGCTATTTAGCTGATAATTTGGATGTTAACAAAAGTTTCTTCTTTCTCAGAACTTGGCGGTAATTAAACTTAAGGAAATTAATTAATCTTCCAAAATTGGTGTATCAATCCTAAACAGAATCGCCCAATTATAAAGTCCATCAGATTTTTTAGAAAGTAATTTAAAAAAGTCGATACTGTGTTTAAGAATAAGTAAGTACATGCATTATTTATAAAGATCTCTTTACATTGAATTATAAAACCACATCTACGTTTAGCTTACACAAGCTAACCGTAATGGTTAACACAATACACCCACTACCATGCAGAAATAGAATTAACGTAGGAGTTACTACTCATTTCGTTTATTAATTTTAAATAAACTTAATCAGAATAAAAACATTCATAATTTATAATTACATTTCGTTATACCTCCTATTGTCTGAAAATAAATGGTATATAATTGAAAATTTCCAGCACAACGATTTTCCCATATTAGACGGTAATCAATCTGAAAAGGTATGTGGAGATTTGTAGGAATGCGTTAGGCAAGGCAATTGTGGAAGAGAAGCAATACAGAACATCAGTAATTGGACAATTCAGAACATATCAATCTTGCTGCGCATCTTTGTATTCATATAAACAATGGGTAATATGACTTTAGGGACGCATAATTAATATAAAATATGACATATTAAAGAGCAAACGAATGTAAAAAATTCATGAAGTCACATTTTAACTTGTGACTAATTGTAAAATAAAGAGACATCGAAGTATGTACTTACAATTAGAAAAAAGAGCTTTTGTTTTATTGTGCGCGAGTTTTGATTAAAAAATGTTTAGAATGTTTGTTGATGCTTCAGTTTTTATAAAATAAGTGTAGATATTTTTGTGTAGGTGTGGAACAAAAGGAATTAATATCAAGTACCTCCGAACTATTTCATTTATTATAAAGCTTCTTTTGAGTATTTGTCTGTTATTGAGTTTATTTTTTCATTTTGTATGAAAGGACCTAAACTGAAATAGTACATTAAAACTGCATCAGCATTATTAAATAAAAATAATACTTTATTCATACAGTTTGCCGTCCTGGTGTACTAATCTGATGAAGTTGCGGTGATTTATGGTACGCAGCACTTTTGTGTTCCGTACAATGCAAATATCAAAAGTAGCCGCAAACAAACGTTTTATTATTTGTATGTACTTGTGCAAATAGTATGAGTTATCTAAAAATCCCTTTCATAGTAAGGGAACTGCTGCACTGCAAACGTTTCATACATGTTTATATTATTTACCTCGTACTTTGTACAAATAAAATGTATTATATTTGTTTGAAAAAGTAGGTAAACGCTGAACACGTTTTATAAGGAACACACTTTTTCAAATTTGGTCAGAACAAATATTAAACCGCAACTATATATCATCCATAAACAAATAAAAGGAAAATTATTAAATTACTTAACATTACCCTGTTTAAATGTTTGATATAAAAGGTGCTATGATAATGGGTAAGCAGAAAAGCCCGAATTACACAAATGTAAAAGAAAAGCGTATTTTTCATAAAAATCGTTTAGTGGAATTTTGGTTTCTTTATATTATATAACTAGCAGTTTGTTTTTATTTACAGTAAGATTTTCTAGTCTAAAAATAGATAAGCTGTTACCAAATTCCTTGCTATACCCCAACTGTTCACTTCAAAATAAAATGTTACATTTTTCACGTTATTATACGACAACGGCCATAGCACGTTGAAAACACCGGTGCTCGTCCGATCACCGAAGTTAAGCAACGTCGTGCGTTGTCAATGCTTAGATGGGTGGGTGATCGTTTTGATACGCATTTACAGGATGTCGGAAATATGATCAAAAACAGTTTATCGAAAACAAAGAGATCGGAAATAAATTACATCTAAAGGTAAATTTATCGATAATACAAAATATCGAAAAATTAAGAAAGGAAATTTTTATTTTATCTAAGACATGATTGAAAAACCAAATGTACAACTTGAACAATCTAAAACAATGATTAATTGTCATGTAAATATATAAATAGTTTTTGAGAAAAATCTATCATAATGTCGTTTTCATTGTGATAATATATTGTTTATAAAAAGCCAGTTAGGTAGGAACAAACTCTACTTAGACGCTTATTTTTACGTGAGAGAAGGATTAGCGAGCGATCATTGTAAGAACAAATGTAAAAAAGAGTGATAGACAAAGGTAACGAGTTTGTTAAAAGAATTTATGAAGTTGGCACGCCTTTGAAAGCACTAACAAAAGTTTTTAGCCGATTGTTAGTGCTTCTTAATACTTCACAGAAGAAATTATCTCCCACGAACGTTCGGAGAAAAAATCAAATTGCAAAGGGCGTGTCAACTTCACGCTTGATTAAAAGCAGTAACAAAAATTTTATTGTCGAGAGTCTTCTTAAAAACGTGTGTCGTGTAGCACCTTACGACGAAAGTTGAATTTGCCGCGCATATTGCTAATTTTCCATTGGTGGAAATAAAAATTAACAAAAGTTTCAAAGACGATGAGCGGAAATTTTCTACTTCTTTCTACATTGGGTGTTTCAGCGTGCCTTCTAAAGTTAAAACGTTCCACATAAATTATTAATGTGTGCTTTAATAATTCCAAGCCTAATTGGTGTTTAAATTTAAATCCGGCCGCATTCACCGTAAGTACTTTCTTTTCCTTTCTTTGGTTTCGTGGTTGTGTTAGTTCTAAATACGACGTATGCTTTAGTACGTGCGTTGACCTCATATTCTCATCGTGTATTACACCTGGATAACTCCTGAGGTGCTGGAATGGTTAATTAAGCACGGTTCCCTATAACCTTAACGACTACCAGGGTTTCGCATCCAATTAAGCTACAACCAGCCGGTAAACTCTACGGACTGCAGGGGCATTAATGCTGCATAATTGCTACTTTGAGGGAACACATTTGCCATCCGTTCTTCGCTGGATACCTTCTCTAAGGAAAATCATGGGGTTACATATCTTCTGGAGCTGTCGAATACTGTCGCTAGCAAGAAATTTCATTCTCGGAAATGCATACTACAGAATACAGCTAAGTTTTAATTTTTAAGTTACTGTAACAGTAGTCGTGATTTTCAGATAGAAATATTAATTTTATTAAAGACCTTAATTAAGTTTAGTAGGGTACGTCCATGCCATTTTTAATTCATAACGATATTTTGCGTGTTAATGTTGGGAACAGTGGAGGTAGAAGGAAGGTAGGGGGCTCTCGAGAAGAAGAAAAGAGGGCCAGCAGCCATTTTTTTTGTGTGGTGGCTGATTATTAAAAAATAAGCGTTTTGAGTATTTTAAACGCAAAGTTTGACAAGTAAAACGTTAATCTAAAGTGAGTGTATTATTTACACCAAAGTAGTTGTTGTATTCAACTCGTGGGTAATATTGTGCAACAGGTGGTTTAAAAATTAATTAAACCCGTTTATCGATAAGAATTTGAGAAAAGTCCGAAACTCCAAGTAATAGTAAATTGCTGAGGAAAATCTCTCTCTCAAGAGGCTCCGAATTAAATTAAGGGACGGTCTTGTGACAAACGAGGGCCACACCCTGATGTTGATAACGGCTAAGGCGACACCTGGAGACACCTGTTTTTGTTAAGGTACTGTGTTCAAAAAAGTATTTTTTGACGTCAAATTTTATGGGTGACTTGAACTTAGCTTGGGTTTCATAGAAAACCATGTTATTAAGTGTGATGTGGATGATGATATAATATGGCTTAATTCAGAAGGATAAATTTAGAAATTAGCATACTAAGCGTATGGGCGTTGGTCGGAAAATCAAAAGCTTTAAAGTCGGTAACAAACAGTCTTCGTAGTTATATATGTAGTTATATATTAGTTCTGTTTCTATAGTAAATGCTCGATTGAACATTTAAATAAACGTAAGAGCATAAATTTTGACAATAATTGCGACAAAAGAAAAGGAAAGCCACGAATATTTTGTGTAGTGACGTAAATATTCGTTATAAGTTCAAATGAAAATCACAGACGTTTTGTTATTGTTTTGACTGTATATATTTATATTTCATGATTTGTTTGTATTCATTATAATTAAGTATAAATTTAATGTATTTTTTATTTATTTATTTTCTTAATTTAGTTACTTGCAGATGAAAAAACCGAAAAGGTAAGTTACAGGTACCAGCGAAATTTGACAACTTTCATTACTGTGTCTTGGACCAAGGTCGTTACCAACAAGTCGCGTGTCTAAAGAAATTCCCTTCTTTAGAAATCCATAATTCTTAGGGATTTCCTACCTAATGTTTGCCCTGAGAGAGAGTTTCGAGTAATTTTGTCTGACTAGTCCGGAGCATTTTTAAATATTCAAATTTAAAATATTAGGTTACGCGCGAATTCAGTAGCGTAGTCATTTTAAGCATTTTGGGGTCGTTTTGTTTTAAATCTTTATTACCCTGTGGGATGGCAACTTAAATTACGTAAAAGGGCCGTCACATAACCTATTCAATATTAATGCGTATGAAGCTCACGTGCGTGTACACTAAATGGTTTGAATCTCTAGCATTTAAGTATTCGGGGTAGACTCCACCACCGACGTTTTTTTTTGTTGTTGTAGCAGTCCTTAATCCAGCTACAAAATTTTGGTTGATTTTCGTCCTGATATATAGGCAACTCGCACGGCAAAAGAATAAATCTTTAAATTTAAATACTATATTTTCTTATCATTTTGGACTTTAACGCACCTGATTGATTAAATATAGAAAACGACTTCCTTTGGCCATCTTACCCAGGTCCGTCGTACAAAGAGGTTGTGCTTTAAAGGCTCTGCGAAATAGAAATTCGTTAATCCTCATTAAATTGACTTAGGAACAGTTACTCAATTAAAAAAAATCGCAATTATATCATTCTGGAAAGAAGCAGTCTGTATCAAACTGGTATGTAGATCGTTAGGTCCTAATGTATTGTTAAAACGCATTCTTTCTTGGGTAGCTTCTTGTCCCCCCACGCATTGGCTACTACTGGGTATGCCCGGTAGCTCCTACATATTGGTCGTTTATCAGAATCCTACTATGGCAAGCGTATTAGAGGATTAGAAAACGTGTATGGTTTGTCCTTCACCTACCTAATCAGGCGACGAGCTCGAAGGTGTGATAACCACTGCTGACCCCGACAAGTCCAAGCATAATTCAGAGTTGCAAGGTACTTATTATCACTAAGTTACAAACTAAAAAAAATAACTCTAAAGGAAATAAAAATTAATCAAAACGGCAATAAACTCTAATCAACGGTTTAATGATTATAATTGCTCAATGATAATTGTAATTACAATAACCTCACAGTTAGTTATGACAATATTTAGTTTAAGGGCATTTCTTATACACGTCGTTTGTGATACTGAACGTAATTACGTATGGTGGGCTAAAATAAAGAAGCGCTTTTTTATAACTTGGTACCAATTTCATTACATTACGATTTCAGGCATTATTTTATTAATTATAAACAAATAAACCGAGAATAATTCTTAAAAAATTTACTTTCAGTAATTACTTAATTTCTCATTTTATTGTTTCATTATAATAACCATTTAATTGTGAGTTGTCCGTTAATATAAATGTGCAATTAATATATTTGCTGGCGCCCAACTTTTGTTTGTGTGTTTTATTGTGGTCCTATCCTGGTTAACAATAGAAAATTGAACCGAACCAAACTCAATTTAATGAGCTAGCCGGTGAGTGTGAACTTTCTGCACCTGGGGGCAAAAAGAGGGTACATTGTTAATCAGCTCAATACAAGCTAGGGCGTTTTACATAAAGTTGTTGAAGCTAAAACAAAAGGCCTTTTGGGTTGGCGGGAGTTACTTACCTTTTTATTCCGAGTTTAAGTTAGTTTTAAGTCACCGTGTGTAAGTGACGTGTGTACGTCGAGCTTTCTTAGTAACCAATCCCAATTGGAACGCTAACTTTAATTTGAGGTGTAACTAAAAAGCTTAACTGAAATTTGACAGATTAATGGCGAGCTTTAATTATTGTTGTTGCTAACGCACGTAATCATATGCGACAGTCTCTCTCTATTTCTGTCACATTCTCCTAGTACTTTAAGTTTTATTTGTTATATTGAATTGTCTATTTGTTTCTTTGATTTGTGTTCGTTTTAGCGTATTAGACCTTTAGTAAAACCTGTTAAACTCTTGTTGGTCGGTTTTATTTCTTTCTATTACCCAGCAGGTGGCGCCTTGTTAGGCAGCAGTCTATTTCTTTACAGTTCTTTAAGAACCCCCCAACTCATCAACTAAGCCGGACGCTGCTGTGCTAACTACTACAAATGCTGGATCTTCCACGAATTTAGTGCGCTACATCTAGCCAAACTGTCTTATTTTTCTCTCTAGGTTGTACCGCTACAGCCGTCGCTTTCTTTCGTTTATTTGTGAACTACAACCATTACATAGTGCTTCATAAAAGAAATCATCTCCTTCAAGCATTTGTAAAAAAACAAATGTTAAAGAGCGTACCATCATCACGGTTAATTAGAAGCACTATCAAAAATGTGATTGTCAATCGTTAGATCTTTGCTAGTGCTTTATAAAAAAAATCATCCCACAAAGCGCTTTAAAAATTTAAATATTAAAGGGCTTACGAAATTCATATTTCATCCGAAGCACTAATGAAAACTTTATAGTAGATTGTTAGTGTTTTGTTCGCGATTCTTAGTAATTCACGAAAAAAATTATCTACCCCCCGCCAGCTTTTGCAAATACTCAAATACTTCACGCTGCATTACAAGCACTAATGAAAATTTTATACTTAATCGTTAGATCTATGTTAGTACTTCTAAGTGGTTCATAAAACAAGTACCCCCCCAAGCTGGTAAATTAAGTTTTGACTGAAACATTTTTCTGTAAATTAAAAAATTTAAAATAACATAGTTTGGCACATTTTTCATAATATTGAAAAAACCCTTTCCTCAGGATACGTGAATTGTAAAACCTTCTTATCGATCAAAATCAAAAGGAACCCATTTTCAGCTGAAGTAAGCACTTATGATTGGATGCATTATTTTCGGTTAGAGCTTCTGGTGAAAGTTTAAAAGTTTAATTTTCTTAAAGACGCTTCTAGGAATAATTTCTTCCATGGTCGACTGCACCAACACGAGCTAAACTTAAACTAAAAGCAATGCTTGATAACTTAGATACAATTACCATAGTACTAACTTTTGTTTTAAAGTTTAAGTTGCGTTGGTGCAACTGGCCGCGGACATAGAAGCAATAACAATCGACTATAAATTTCTCATTACCTAATATCTTTGATAAAGCATGAAGTTGACGGTTTTTTACAATTAGAATTTTTCCAAAATCGCTTTAGAAGATGAAGCTTCTTATAAAGCGGAATGTGGGAACTTCTTTTGTAATTTCAATTTTTTGAAAGAAGCTTGGTAGCTTAGTGCTTCTGGTAAAACGTGAATAATTTAATATTTGATTTTTTCTGATAACACTTGAGAGAGATAATTTCTTTTCTGAAGCACTAACGAAGCACTAATGATTGACTGTAAAATTTTTGTTAGTGCCTCTGATGAAGTGTGAAGTCCTTTACAATTTGAATATTTGCAAACGCTTAAAGGGGTGGGGCGAATTTCTTTCATAAATTACTAAGCATCACTAAACGATCCTCTATAAAGTTTTCATTAGTACTTCTGATGAAATGTAAGTTTGGTAAACCCTTTAATATTTGAATTTTTTTGAAGGCGTTTGGGGGAGATGATTTTGTTAATAAAAAATTAACAAAACACTAACAATTGATAATAAAATTTTTGTTAGTACTTCTTATCAATCGTGAAGTTGGCACGCCCTTCAAAAATTTATTCTTTTCTGAAAAAATCAAGTTGTTAATGAATTTAAGGAATTTAAATAACTGATTACTCAAAACTTAGCAAGGCTGGAGAGCTGAACAACCATTTCCAGTTAGAATATGTAATGCATGTTTTCGGAACGCCAATTTTTCAAAAAATGGTCCAAAGAATTTAAATTTCCAATAAAAAATGGGTGGTTTTATTTAAAAAAAAAACATAACTTTGCTATGTCGCTCTTTTATGGAACACCCTGTATAAACAAAAATAATTTAAAAATCTGCAGCTCATTCATCTACACAATTTTTATTAAGGAAGTTTGTTTCTAAAGCCAATATTTTCCGAGATATCGCCTGTGCACGCACTAATGGCTCACCCTGTGTTTTTGTATTTTATTGTTGCTTCCCTTCTCTCCTCTCTCGTCTACTCTATATTTTTCTTGGCGACTAACCTATTTCCTCCCTCTATTTTCTTAAAAAAATACCAAGGTCTCCTGTTTTTCAAATTGTGCTCTCCTATTCTCAGTCCTCCCTTTTTCTCAGACAGTCAGTCTCTACTACCCCACTAATTTATTCCTCTTTTCTTGTTTTCTTTTTACATCTTCTATTCCTGCTTCCTCTTTCATTTTCCTTACTATCTTATTTATCGTTCTACCAATTTCTGTTCTATCTTTTTACTATGTTTTTCTACAATTTCTTTTATCGCACTCTTCCTTTCTTTCTTCCTCCTCTTCCACTCCCTCTTCACCATAGTTACTTTTAGCGTATAATTCTTCTAATTTCTATTGCATAGTCTATTACCGAAACGTATAATTCACTCTTTCCCTTCACACATATTTACATTCATTATTAATAAGTTCAATAAAACGTTTGTTAAAAATACTGTCAACGTTACTTTTTTTCATTCGTCTATCTCGCTTTCTTTAAACGTTTTAAAACTAAAATTCAAAGAGGAAAAAGAAAATTGCGCTTCAGAAAGAAATAATTCAAATAAAAGTTATAGATAGTACAATTCCCAACAACTTTTCTCCCACAACTTTGTATAATTAAAATTATTGGGGATATTGTTAAAGCAATTAATGTTACTACGTAATAGTCATATCTCAGTAATTACTTACCAAAAATAGTTGTATCTGAACAAATAATATCGGATCAGTGATTTTCTTGATACCGTGCTTAAATATTGACGGACAGTCACCCGTCTTCCAGACAGAAGTTTTTTTGGACCAACAAACTTCAAAATTTTTAAGATCTACTGAAACTTTACGTGTGCTTGATTCAGAATGTTCGCTCTGCTGAATCTCCTTACTATAAGTAGGCGAAACTTTGGCAAATCTGTATAATGGGGGGGGGGGGGGGGGGGGGGGGGGTTTGGTTGTTGTTTTTTTTTTTTGTTTTTTTGGTGGGTTGTTTGGTGGGGGTGCCCCCGTTGGTGTGTTTGGTGTTGGGTTGTGTTTGTGGGGGGGTTTGGGTGTTTGGGGGGGTTTGTGGTGGTGGTTTCTTCGGGGTGGGTGTGGGGGGGTGGGGTTTGGGTTTGTGTGTGGGTTGGGTTGTGGGTTTTTTTGTTGTGTGTGGTGGGGTGGGTTTGGTTTTTTTGTTGGTGGTTGTTTTTTGGTGTTGGTTGGGGTTTTGTGGTGTGGGTGGGTGGTTTGTTTTGGTGGTGGTGTGGGGGTGGTTGTGTTGTGGTGGGGGGTTGTGGTGGGGGGGGTGGGGGTGTGGGTGGGGTGGGGGGGCCTAGTTGGTGGGGGGGGTGGTGGTTTGGACCGTGGGGGGGGGGGGGGGGGAGTGGTTTTGTTTGGGGTTGGTTTGGGTGGGGAGTGGGTGTTTTTATTTCAGCAATGATTTCGTCAGTTAAAGTTTTTTTTACTTAGGGATATTTATTTTTGACTATCTTCGGACATCCTTTTAATGAAAATTCGGTAGCGTAGTAATTTTTTAAACAATATTTTTAAATTTTGATTTATTGCATCAAGTTTTTTTATATAGAACTGACTTGAAAAAATGTTAACTTGTTCTGGTTTCAATGATGCAAGGTAGTGGAGGTCAAATAATTCATTTTCAGTGGTTTTTAGGAAAAAAAATTTAATTTAGACGTTTTCATTGTTTTCTGGAAAGCTTATGCCGTATCAAATTCTTGTATAGAACAAGAACAAGTTCAAAAAATCTAAATTCACGCCTTACAGTACAGGAAACTATAGTATCTATTATCAAATAATCCCAAAGACGCATTTGTAAATTTTTTGAGTTTGTTACTTTTAAAAAAATAAAAAAAAAAATTAAATTATTTTAAACGATGAGGTTTAAATTTAAGAAACTAAATTTTTAATTGTTAGTGAAAAGTGGTTTTATGTAATTAAGAAAGAAAAAAAAAATGAAAAAAATGGAATGTTTTTTATATAGTATTTGGGAAAAAAAAAAAAAAAAAAAAAAAAAAAAATATTTAAATTTTTAAAATTTTTAAAAAATTAAAAAAAAAAAAAAAAAAAAAAAAAAAAAATGGGAAAAATTTTTAAAAAAAAAAAAATAAAAATAATTTTAAAATAAAAAAATTTTAAAAAAATTTTTTATTTTTATTTTTAAATTTTTATTTTTTTTTTTTTTTTTATTTTTTTATTTTTTTTTTTTTTTTTTTTTTGTTATTTTTTATTAATCGTTAAAAAGTAGTTGTGGTTTCAGTGTTATAATTCCTTTGTATAAAAAAGTTTATAAAAATTAATTTTGAACCACCATGACATACATATCTTCAAAACCAGAAAAAAAAATTACCATTTTTTAACCTAAAAAACAACTTTATGTAATAACTCGAAGTTTAAAAGTATTCGTAAAAGACTGATTACTGCACTGAATTCTCATTAAATAATTGCTGAAGAACGTCAAAACTATTTCTTTTAATTTATACAAATAAACGAGATATAGCAAGAAAGGAAAAATCTAAACTTTGCCTATAATTCAAAACAAAAGACGGTTAGAAATTTTTAATTTTACTATTAGTTTGTTCTCAGTAAAAGAGATCGAGGATAGGTGGTTCATTTTTTCATATCTATTATAGTTAATGAGATTCCCTATTACAACATCATATTTTGGCCACCCTGTACATTTATACCTTTTTTAAAAGTATCATCATTTTTGTATAATAATTATTATAAATTGTTCACCATACGATTAAATAAATAAATAAACCACTAACGTCAAATAATAGAATCAAAATTTTTGAATGGTAATTTTATGTTGACGTTAATATTTCTGTATTAATTTCTCAACTGGGCGTTTCTGAAACCATTTTAATTTCAAATTACTTTTAACTCGAATAAAAAAATTAAATTAATTTACAAAAATTGTGAAACTCAATCTAAACCTAAAATAAACTTTCTCTATACGGATTCTTAAATAAGTTTTGTTTTGCGCTTCCTATGTAATAAATAAAAAAAAACGAAGTTTTTTATCAAGGTTTAACAACTTCAGGTTTTGTGTTAAATATAAACGTCTTTGACGTACTTTGAATTACGGCAAAAACGCGGTCTTGGGTTTCTTACATAATCACGTCTAATCCTAAAAAACGTAATCTGGTGTATTATATAAAACATTTTCACTAAAACTCTAGATTTATGTATTATTAATAATAAGAAACGCCTCAAAATTAAGTCGCTGGGCGATGTGTACATAATTTTATTAATAAAATGCTTTACAAAATTAACTTTTAAGTAATAAAAGAATATAGATAACGCGTACTTTTGGTAAAAGTTTCATAGATTTCTCAATGAGGATTTAGGTTAATACGTCTTTAGGTGAAAAAAATGTATTAACGATTTGAAAAGTAATCTAAACTGTGATTAAGGATAACTGTCTGCGAAGAAACTCTGTGAAGCTTTTATATAGCCTTACATGACAAGTGAAAAATATTGAGTGTTTCGTATAAACATAATGATGTAGTAACTTTATCTTTCTTAAGAACAAAAAAATATTGTAAGTTAATTGTAATTTATATTATTTATACTACGACTAATTTCCTTTAAACATTTTCATTCTTTTTTGATAAATAATAATTATTAATTATACAAGACGATAAAATTGCATTTTAAATAAATTTTTTTGTTGCTACAGTTTTTTTTAGAAAATAATTTTGTTTTTGCAAAGAATAAAAATGTGCGAGGGCGTAGTTGCCAATGTTTCACCACCTATCGTAAGGGGCTTCATCAAAGCAAGAAACTTAAAACAAATGAAAAGAAAGTACAAGGTAGATAACTAAATTTAAGGTAATCAACTTGTCGACCAAGCCAGATTCTAGACTAAAAGAATTTTGGGTAATTAGGTAAATACATCCGTACATAAAGAAGAAAGAGGGTTACTATTTTCGTATTTCTAAAATAAACATTATACATTCAGTACATATTTAAATTGCAAGACTATTCAAAAACATTAAGAAATGGAAAGGTTATATTTTTAAACGGGATAAATTCAGTATTGAAATTTATAACTGCAAATGTTTATAACGTAAATAATCACGAAACCTGAATTTTCATGTTAAATAGCTGTACTTTCATATTTGGATATACGAGGCGAGTTCATAAACTAAGGGCCGTTTGGTCACAGAAAAGATGTACTCATAAGGAACAAATTTTATTGTCATATTTAGTTAGGTACAAACTTACTTTACTTCTCTACATAATCGCCGTTCACTTCTAAGCATTTTTCGTACCGCTGCACCAGATTCTTTAACCCCTCTGCATAGAAGCTTGCCGCCTAAGAGTTGAACCAGTTGACAACGGTATTTTTGAGTCCCTCTTCGGTTGCAAAACGTTGTCCATCGAGCCACTGTTTAAAATGCAAAAAGAGGAAGCAGTCGCTAGGTGCAAGGTCGGGACTGTACGGTGGGTGGTCAAAAAGTTCCCAACGAAAATCTTGAATTTTCTCCTTAGTTTTGGCAGCAGTGTGAGGACGCGCGTTATCGTGGAGGAGGATTATGCCAGATGACAGTTTCCTGCGGCGTTTGTTTTGGATCGCACGTGTTAATTTGTTGAGCGTTTTGCAGTACACGTCAGCTGTAATTGTTGTCCCATGTTCCATGAAATCAACCAAAAGAACACCGTCTTTGTCCTAAAAAACTGTAGCCATCAACTTTTGTCTACTAGACATTCTTTGCTCTTTGTGGTGGTCGGTGAGCATTTTTGGTACCCACCTTGCACACAATTTGTGGTATGCGAGATTTTCCGTGACAATATTGTAAACAGTAGTGCGTCCAAGTTGAGGAAATTTTTCAGCGAGGCCACTAATCGTTAATCGACGATCAGATACCACTTGTAAAACGATTTTATCGGCTTGGAAACTGGGCCTGCCACTCCGCTCTTCGTCATGGACATTTGTTCGGCCATTTCTAAAATTACGGCACCATTGTCAAACCTTACCTTTGCTCATAACTGTAGGTTCATAAACCAGGCATAACTTCCGATAAAGTTCAGCAGCCGACGATTCTTTTGCACATAAGAAACGAATCACAGAACGCACTTCACATTTGGCGGGATCAACGATTTTCGCGGCCATTGTTCTTTGCATTCACGGACAACAATATGACTTCAAAACCAAAACAAATAACGCTGTAGCTTTGCCATGAGTTAGTAGATGGCGCTGCAGTAGTAAAACAGTTCTCCGAAGCGCCAATATTTAAATATAAGCAAACGGCCCTTAGTTTATGAACCCGCCTCGTAACTTTTAATTTAAAACAACTTTTCATTATAACATTCCTCTAAAAAAAAACATTTTCAAAAAACCGATGATAGAAAAGTTTTACATATTGTTCCAACTTAAGTAGACACACTGTATAGTACTGTCAAAAAAAGCACTGAATATTTGCAGATAAAGCAAACTGTTTGATAAATATAAGTCAAAAATCTTTGAACTGGATACTGTTATTAGATCTTTAAAGGAAGCTTCTGATGATTATCTGTTTATAAAGGTCATATGTTTAGAAGTAGTGACTTTAGTAATATTATAATGCGGATTTGAAATATAGGTTGTTGCACTAATGGGTTTATATGGTGGATGTCGGTTAGAAATTGGTAATGTTGACGATAAAAATCAGTCATGATTATTTCACTCGTTGATACCAAAATGAAGAAGGATCGGTCGTTTTGTATTATCGACAACAAATGTGGGCTGCGTGTATTGCAAATTGTAAGAAAATTATTTCTCACAAAAAATTCTCGTTGCTATTCTGGTTGTAGATTTGCCTAAATATGTTTGCTTTCGCACAAAGTTTTCGTTTTTGCTTGTTAAATTGTACTAAAACACAATTCAGACACAATTTATTACTTATAACTTCGTAGATATTTTGGTAGTGATGCGCCCTAATATGTCCGTTTTCGCATAAAATTTTTGTTTTGGGTTGTTATTTTGTACTAAAAATATTATTTAGACACAATTTGTCTAGTCCTAATAAAATTAACACGTGCAGGCATTGTGCTGGTGAAAATTAAAATTTTTGGGTTTGAAGTTAGATAAAAAAGTAATTACCCTGTTTCGCTCGACGCAGTTAAAATAATCTTCGTTCCGAAATATAATGTTGTGTTTAAAGTAACTGGGAATTTAGTATCGTCACCCAGTATTCGCTTAGGCGGCTTAAAAAAATAAAACTTCGAAATAATTTTGTTTATGCCTTATCATGACGACTGCCGGTATGGCATTTAATATGAAGAATTTCTGTAACGATACGCCTTTTAGGCACCTTGTAACAAAAAGAATCATTTCGATTTCCGGTTGATGACTTCCAACTTTGAGACGTCTGTCGTATGAATGGCACCATTCAGGTTCGCTCCGACCTATTCCCGTTCGAGTATCTCTTGGGTAAGTTTCGTTTCTTGTAGTCCAACGTACCGTCGGCTCAACACTCAAGGTATTTATAATATTGTTTTAATTAAATAAACACAATTTTGAGAACTTTGCTAAAATTAAATAAAAAGCTTTAAATTCAAAGTAAATTTTTGTAGACATTGTGATTATTGTGTATTATTTTATCAAAAAAGCGTATTTGCGTTTAACTATTGTGGGACTCTTATTACTCTTATTTGTATTTGCATAAATTCAGTTATTCAAGAAAATCCAAGATCACTATTTACTACAATTTATGTTGTGACAAACAAAGTCAATCATATTCTTATTGACCGCGTTAATTTGAGTTATGTAAAACAACAAACAATATTTTTTTTTTGTGTTCTAGGTTAGTTAAAAATTTGAAAATTAGGGATCACGTGATCGATAAGATTTAATTGTAGATCCTTGTGATCTTTATTATCATTGTTTAGATTTTAGAATATTTATTTTTGATTATGAAGATGTTTCAAATGCAATAAAATATGTTAATTTTACGTTGCTAGAAGTTTTTTTAATACATAGTTGCTTACGTTTTGTGTGCGTTTTGAAAACTTTTCAGATCAGTGATCAGTGATAGAAAAGGTAGGTCTTAGAAGTTAGTCACCAAGTCATCCTCGTTTATGCCCTTTTAACTTTGACGAATTTCTTAATGTTCGACAACCCGGCAACCTTCTAAGAACGATACTGTCGAGCAATTTCATTAAAGGTTTTGGACTATATTTAACAGAACTATCAGTTATTACACTTTTTCGTGTTCATTTTTAAACCTAACCTAATTTTTTGAGACGGTTTACAATTAATTTGACAGCGCATTGCGGATTGGTCGTCCTATAATCACACTACACGTATTTATCATTCGCCGTAAATAACATTTGACGTTATCGTTATATCGTTTAATCTTATTTTTTTTCTTACTGCGCATGTGCATCAACAACGATAACCGCGGAAACTATTATTTTAGGTGACCCAAATTCTTCCTATTATTTATACATAAAGCGTTTATTCTTACAAAACTTTAACATATGAATATTACCTGTGTAAATTAAGTTACGTATGTCAATTAGTGAAAGTATAACAAACGCAAATAAATAGAATATGTTCTGATACTATTATTATAATAACTAATTGTGAATGAAAGGATTAGGGAAGTATGACAAACTAATAGGTAAGGATTAAAAAGCACGGATTTAATGTCAGAATATTTGATAAGGGATAATTTTGGTCTGACAATTATGTTACCCAGATAGCACTTACGTTACAGTGTCGTACATTTATTATTAAGTTTGTGATTTTGAGTTTGTCTACAATTGCATACAATTTTTTAATTACGTAATTTTAAAATTATCAACGATACTTTATGCGAATGCTTTTTACAAATATTATCAGTAAAAGTCTGTCTGTGGCAACTACGTTAATAGAGCAATGCTTAAAGTAGGAAAATTAACTTCTTCTTTGATGTACTTTGTGGTTAAATTATTAAAATCGTAATTTACTGAAATGAACAAAATATGACTTTTTACAATGAGTTTAAATTGGATATAGTAGTGAAAGAATAAAACATCTATATTGCAACAGAAGTAATAAAAATAATGCCGTGATTAAAAGAACAAATTTACTTTAGCATGTTTAGAGAGAATTCGAATCTATAATTTATGTACTGGGAAGGGGTAGTAATGTATAGTAGAAAAATCAAATATTTCTAAACTAAAGAAGCTTAAAAATAATTTATTTACAATTCAATTCACAGTCCAGTGAATTTTCACCAGTGAATAAATAATTGAGCACATGCAAGATTTGGTAGGTTATGTTTGCTAGACTATTGAATGTGTTTGCTCTTTTTTATTTGAACGTATCTTTACAATTGTATAAAATGTTGGTGTTCTATTAAAATTTGTTGAAAGATCTTGCGTCAGTGTAAGAAATTAATGGAATCAATATAAAGTTAATAAAAATTTAAAATATTATTAAAACCCTCTGTAACTTTTCACCAATTGCAGTTCTCCTCCGTACAGAAAACTTTCAGATTTAATTCGTTTGAAAGAATCTTTAAAATTCAGCTATAGATTGTCAGTGAAATTAAAGTATGCAAATTAAAGAATCTATTTTATAAACCGATTACAACAAATTTTATAAAAAGAAGTAAAAAAATTTTAATAATAATTGCGTATTTTGAAGTAGGTACTCAATCCAAATCACATAATATTATTTAACTAGCAAAGCCAGCATGCTACACATGATCAATAATTGGCCTCAGCACTTACATTAACATTCATCAGTTGACTAATTAATATGAATGCAGCGTACATGGAATTCGTAAAATGAATCGAGAGTAGGTGTGCGCTCGCACAAATCAACATATTAATAAGAGATTATTTTCTCTAAGCATAGAAACACGGTAGAGTTGTCAGACCTTAAAACCGAAAAACCAGACAAATCAGCCAATTTAGCCGGGTAAAAAGCCAGATTGATAAAGTTTGTTTATTTTTAATAGCCACATGTTTATTATTATTATTATCAGTATCTAGTCAGACAATTTTTGTTTTATCATAATATGCCATAATTTAATTGATTTCCAATAAAAAACTACAGTCCACCCATATATTTATTGCACCTAAACATTCCAAGACAAACAATTCAGAGTGATTCAGTAAAATTTGTACGTGCAAATTCAACCATAACGTTAGTTAACGGTGACGATTGGTGAAATTGAGACAATACATAAACAACAAAGAATTTGTTTCTTATTTTCATTATTTTTTTACTTTTTATTTATAATATTTTGGAAAGATTTAAAAGTATAAAGAATAAATATTAATCAATTTAGGTAAACATATTGATATTATGAGTATCGAACAGATTTTAAAAACGAATACCATAAATGTTATGGAGTTTTGAATGGGTTTTTGAAAGAAAACAATTTGTTATAGTTTGTTATTGTCGAAACTTTATTTTAAAATGAATTTGTAGTCGTTTGAAGCACCACCCGATAGCTACTGTCGGTGAGGGGTTGTGATTTTTAACAATGTAGTAGTAGAAGTATCAGTTCTAAACAGTAGGGACTAAGACAACAAGAAACCAACTAATAACTGATATAATTAGTAAATAAATTACGTGAACATTACAGATCGTATCACAGATGAATTTACTTTAAAATTATCTGACACCACAATTCACGTTTCTATAGTAAGTACCCTAATCATTCTAATACGATTTTAATTCCCTAATTATACTAAACCATGAAAGTGATTTAAACTAATACGCACACATAAGTGAAACAGTTTTGTTCAAGAGACCTCGCGATCACAAAGTCTATTACTAAAATGCTTAATTATCAATTAGTGGCGAATTAAACTGATCGGGGTCTAAACCACATGTAATTACAATCATGGAAGTTTCAAAACTATACGCATAAAACTGAACTAAAACTAAGGTACTTAGCTACTAAATTGATTTATTTGAAATGCAGGAACAACAAGTGTTTCAGATAAATTTCCATTTGATACGGATGCAGAAAGAACGAAGGTTGCTTGATTGACTACTAGCTAATACGGTCAGGACGGATAGGTGTAGAAGTGGAAGGTCGTCTGCTATGATCAGGTACCACGATAAACTTCTGCCTCGTATAACAAATGTTGTAATTGGCAAACCAGCAGTACAAAAAAAGAATAGAACGTAACTCATAGACTAGTTTAGCCACTAGTAATATTTCTAAAAAGGATACTAAAATGGCGTTTGCATAGATAGAAATTTGTGTCACTTACGGTATTTGACAGTATGGATAATACAGATGCCACCCTACAATGAATTAAATAATTCAACGTTTTTACTTAATAAAAGAAAGTATTTCACCTGTAATAATTACGAGAATACACGTGGCACAACCGCCAACGCCAACAGATTAAAAACGCAGACGTTCTAAAGAACAATCCGTTCTTCTAAGCAAGAAGGAAGCCGATTTCCACGCTATGTACCGAAATAAAAGAAACGGACGTTCTAAAGAAGAAATTCTACGCAGTCTCTAGATCAAGATACCGACACCAACGTTTGACTGTCTAAACACCAGGCGAAAATTGCACGAAACCAAAATTTATTAAGTCAAAATTCATAAAAAATAGATAAACAGAAATAAATTGTAACAAATTCACAATATAATTGTCATTTCAATAAATGATGGTAATCAAAATTTTTCTTCTTTAAATAATATATTGATGCTTAAAATGAATGTCCCAACTTTTGAATTAGTTGGAATGCAGAGGCACTTTTATCTCAGTAGTGCATACAAGTAATTTATCCAATGTTGCAGTATCTACAGAAAACGTTTGTGGTTTGTAGTTATTTTTATATTAAGTACGTGAAGCATATCTTCACGCACGAAATATAAACAAAGTGTTTTCTACAACTGCTTTGAAATAGTTCCATAGACAATATAAATTAAAGAAAATTATAAAAATCTCTGAGTATGATGACATGGTCAAGTCTACCTGCGGAGTAGGTAGCAGAGGAGACATAGAAATTTTTCAAACAATCGACGTCAAAAAAAAAATAATTTGGTTCTACGTGCAGTGCATAATTTCGTTTGAAAATATGAGTAAAAGCGACGAGGATAAGGTTGTGACCACTCTAAGGATTCTTGTTGAATTGCTTTACGATGCAAAGGCAGCAATTGACAGAAAAAACATATTCTTCATTTAAAGACTAGTGCCTGGAAAAGAAGGAATAAGGAATTACAGAAGATGTAATGTTTGCATACCTAGAACAAAAATCGAGGCAAGTAAAGCCTCTACACTTTGGTCTAATTTCTTGATGTTGAAGAGTACGTTAAATGTGAAACAGAACATAATTCTTGGGAAGTTTCCAAAATTCATCTCCTACTTAAAAAGTAAGGGTGTTAACGATTTTGGGAAAAAATCTGCTGTTTTGAGAAAAGTTGACATCGAAAAATTTGTAACAGAAGCAGATCATACGAATTATTTGTTGATGAACGGATACATCATTTTAATAAAAACTACCGTCATACTTATTATGTTTGTTTGCTGACGATTTTGATTTTGGGAGTCTACGGCGCTTGTCGCAGAATGAAACTGACAAACATGACTGTATATAGGGTTAATGTTTTAAGATCGCAATGCCACGGTCGCAATTATTGTAACTACTCTAAGTAACATCACACTTATAAAGTAACTAGGTTTATAATTATGTTATGGTTTATCAGTAATTGGATTGTTTTTCGTTGAGGAGGGGCACTAAAAAAACCACTATGACGTTTTTTCAGGCAACGTTTCGTGCAGCAGAATATGTACTACTTCAGGCCTTTAAAACAAATAAATGATCCGCCACTTGAATAAGTGTAAAAAACACGTGGATATTAAACAAACACAAAATAAATTAACAATTAAATGTAAATAAATATCTCTGATACAACACACACTCTATGCGTAGAAACGTTGCCTGAAAAAACGTCATAGTGGTTTTGGTGCCTCTCCTCAATAAAGAACAATCCAATTACTGATAATTTATAGGAAGAAATCTACCTTTCATCGTTATGGTTTATGTATGCTTACGTTTTTGTGCTTCTCGTATTTGTATTTGTCAAGCATTTTTAAAGTGGTAAATATTAGTCATCAATATGTATAACAGCCACTGTTTGTAAATATTATAGGTTAAAAACAATAAGGCAATGGAGAAAGAAAATTGTTTGGGAATTACGCTTTCTTTGGTAGAGTATTTTAAATATTTGGATGCTACTGCAAACTGTAGATGCGTTTATGAAGGGGAAGAAGTTGTACAAGCTGGACATATTATTTTGTGTGGAATCACAAGTGTTGAATCGAACACTGTAAAGATGTATGCTTTATCGTTACAAACAAGTGCCTTGCAGGCACCACCCCACAACATAGAAGGGACCTTTCAAATAAAAGATGGGAAAGTAATAATAACCAAGTTTACTTGTTCTTGTAAAACAGGCCAAAGTGGGAAATGTAAACATGTGTCGGTTGTACTAATTAAATGTACTATGTACGAGGATGTATTGATATCTAGTTAGCCTAGACCGGTTCCTTGCATAAACAAAATATTGCGTTACCATAGCAACGAACAATAACTTATTAGAAGTATCAGTGTAAAGTTTAACGTCAAAAAAGTAAACCAGAGTCACGCAATAAATTAAATGAAAAAAGATGTCCACCGAAATTGCGAAAATCGAAAAATTGAAATATCGAGCCATCATCAAGTACCTGTATTTAAAAAGGGTTAAGAGGTAAGCAGATTTACGAAGATATGCTTAATACCCTTGGTGATCAATGTCCTTCGTATGCGACCGTCAAAATTGGAATGCAAGCTTCAAAAGAGGTAAATTTTCCATTGAAGATGATGACCTGATCGGGAAGGCCGTCGAATTGGGCTAAAACGGATATCTGAAGCACTGAATATTTCATACGAACGCGTACATCATATGGTTCACGTCAATTTGGACATGAGAAAAATTGCTGCAAAATGGATCCCCAAATGTTTGAATGTTGACCAAAAGCGTGCAAGGGTAGAAGCATCGCGTTCGATCTGTGCTCGATTTGAAAACGATGTAGACTTCTTAAACCGAATTGTTACTATGGATGAGACTTGGGTACATTTCTACGATCCAGAAACAAAGCAACAATCGATGGAATGGCGACACTCTGGTTCTCCAAGACCTAAGAAGTTTCGTGTCCAAAAATCTGCTGGAAAAGTTCTTGCTTCAGTTTTTGGGATTGCCATGGAGTAATCATGATTGATTTTTGGATAAGGGTAGAACAATAACTGGAGATTACTATTCGACATTACTGACCACTCTACGGGAAAATATTAAAGAGAAAAGACGTGGAAAGCTATCCAAAGGTGTTTTGTTTTTGCAGAACAACGCCCCTGCACACAAATCTCATGTTGCCATGCAAAAATTCGTGATTTAGGTTTGAATTACTAGAATACCCCTTATTCACCCGATTTGGCTCCGTCCGACTATCACCTCTTTCCTCAACTGAAAAAGTTTAAAAGGTCGTACATTTTCTTCCAACAAGGAGGTAATAGAAGCTGTGGAGGTCTGGTTTGCAGAGCAAGAAGAAACACTTTTTTGAAAGGTCTAGAGACGTTGCAGGTTCGCTGTAATAAATGTATCCAATTAAGAGGAGAATATGTTGAGTAATAAAATATTTTGACATTGAAATTTTGTTTGGTTCTATAGTAGGCTAAGAATTTTTCAATATATCCTCGTATTTAATTTAAGCATCTTTATTGGCACTCCAATTGTTGTTTACCGTTTAATACTGTATGATTTGTTTTAGGTCACCACTAAGTCACTTTGAAATGATATCGCAAACTGACATAAAATGCGTATGGTCTGCTCAAAAAGTGCAACAAAGAGATCAGTATAAGCCAGTACCCATAAAAGATATGCCTTGCTTTAAAACATTCTCTTCTATTTCTACCAAAGAACATAATAATAAGATGTTAGAAATCGAACAAAACATCATAAAGTTTCTTCCAAATTCAGCATTTTCATTACATAGGTGGAAATGTGAATATTATGAAGTTTTGTAGCGAATAATACATTATTTTTTTAGGAAGAAGAACAATAAAGCAGGAATCTCAATTAATTAAAGAAAGTAATTTTGAAATGGAAAGAATTACAATTCTTTTTAATAATTGCTGTCAGTCTATACATATGATGGAGTTATGTTAGCATAAAGTTGATTTCGTGAATGATTTTTGCAAAGAATTAATGCAGTCTTTTCATGTGAAAAGTTATGAAACATTGGCATTAACTACCAGAACTTCGATAAAGGACTGGCATGAAGCTAGAAAATTTCAAGTAACTGGTTCTCGTATATATGAAATATTCACATATTGTGGATAAAATTGGGAGAATAAGGCAAATAAATATTTTTAGCCAAAATGTTTTTCCAATAAATACACCAGGCATGGAATAACTCAGGAACCTATTGCTAGGGCTTGGTAGAATTTACTGGTAACAAGGTAGTTGAGACTGGACTAGTAGTATCGCCCAGTAATGAGTGGTTAGGATGTTCTCCCGATGGAATAATAGTAGCTGATGACCACCCAATGGCTCTTTTAGAAATAAAGTGTCTATTTGCAGGTATTACATAATGTAAAAATTTGTATGCATAATTTGTAAGATGCCTTTTTTAGGTAAATCGGAAAGTTTGGCCGAAGTTTTAAAAACATTGCCTGATTTAAAGTTGAGAATGGTATTTACATGCTCAGGGAGAAACATAAGTATTATGGCCAGATACAACTAGGAATGGCTCTCTTAAATATGGGGCTGTTATTTTGTAATTTATTGTAGTCATAACGATAGTATGTTAATTATTGAGGTAAAGGTAAAAAAAAGGCAATTAATTTGTAGTTATATTCTGGAGATTAAACATTCATATTAAACACTTGTAAACATGTACTCAACAATAACTTTTATTACCCAAACAATCAATGAAAAAATTTATCATCCCTTAAGATCGGGGAAGAAAGATTTGTTACGGCACAAGCTATTGTGAATATCTCTTCTACTTTATTCACCAATGACCATTCAAAGTTGTTTGCAAGAATTTTAAAAACCTTTCTATATGCACTCGTGCTGCAGCTATTTTTGCATTGAAAATAGCCTACTTTTTAGACAACTATTTCTTATTTTTCCTTATTTTACTGTTTGAGAAAATTTATAATGCTAATAAAATCTCAATCTGCAGCATAAACATTTAGGTTTATGAATATATATTTCTGTGCAATCCAGAACTATTTGTGTATCTTCAAAATGTTCAAAACACAGGAGTAGATTCATTTTAATTTCCTCCATACCAACAAATTTTATAGCAGGCCGTAAAACATTTGCTAAAATGCTTAGCATTTCTATGATGTATGATCTACATAGAGTTGGTGTGATGCCGAATAACACAGACAGAATTGCATAACTTAAGTCACATTTCATCTTGGTAAAAGTCAAAATTACCTGTTCTTTTATATTTAATTTGTGAATTCTAGTGTCTTTATGCACAAATGATACACTGTCCACAATAAAATCTAATAAAATAAAGTTTTGCAAACCAGTAAAACTACTTAAAGATTTATCAGTTAATAGTAAGTCACAAACTGTAAGTTGTTTAGGTGTGTTCACTTGCACTTGAAAATCTCGAAAACTTTTAACTACATTATTTGATGAAGAGGGTAATTCACCAATTAATATATTGGCTACTGCAACTTCTGTAGGTGTATATTCCATTTGGATATCTTCATTGACAGCTTCATCACATGTCTCAGTTTTTTTCAATTCCAGTACATTTTCTTTTGCTTTGTTTCTCATGGCAAGCCGAACCGAAGATGAACTAATAGAATCATTTTGGTTTGATCTTACGGGCAAATTTTGAGAGGGGACAGCTGTTCTCTTCAAGTGTTTCCTTTTGGATTTTTCTGAGCTGCAAAGAAGTATTCCAATTTATTTCAATCAAATATTTTTTGGTCAAAAGCATTTATGTAAGTAAATTAATATTGCTTGTACCGAAATATAGTTTAGTTAGATTTTTTAATAGCAATGGATTGAAATTGCAACCACATGTCTAGTTCAAACAATACTCTAATAAATTATCCACACGGAAATAAGAGTACATCTTGGTCTATCTTTGTTTTTTTTTTATATATTTATCCATCTAATAACTTTATTAGGAGGATAAATTCACTAACTTATTGAGATATCAAAAATTAAATTTTTAAATTTCTTATAACCTAACCCCTATAAACAATTAAATTGTATTTACTTTTCAAGAAGTCTTCTTCAACAAAATGCAAACTGCACACTTTCATTGATTTGGTGATTAATTTGCCAATAGATAATTGCATAAGCCATGCTTTAGGTCCATCTACTTTGTTAAAACTGCCACTTTTTGCTTTTAAGCTAACCAAACACTGCCCTTTTGGCAGAAACTTGTAACTATTATTTTGCTTATTTTCTCTTTTAGTTTCGCAATCTAATGCACAACACCAACATGAATGTTGTTTGCAGATGGCGTCTCATTTAGCAACATTCGCCTATAAGATTTAGATATTAGTTGTCCAAGTTGTCGATACCAAAACTTATAGTGATCATTAGATCATATAGAAGAAGCAGTCGTCTCTTCCTAGAGTATTCAAAAGGCAGATGTGTAAATCAGAACGTAGGAATAAATAAAACTAGATAAATACCCAGTCTTATTACTACATTTCTGAAGAAAAACGACTCTAAAAGCTACACAGGCCACGGCTTCAGAAGGTCTTCTACTGCTTTTCTGCCTATGTTGGTGAAGATCTGTTGATTATTAAAAGACACAGGGTTTTGAAGTCTTCCTCCGTAGCGGAATGATACATTGAAGACTCCATAAAAAACAAGATTGAAATTACAAATAAAATATTGAACACGCCGTCCACCTCCGATCAAGTTGAAAGTTAACCTTCTGCAATGACATCAGAGCAACAAATGCTTATGTCCTCATCGGCACTTCAAAATTTTAACATTAGTGCAGCAGAAGTGTCACCCAGCGTGAAGCTAATGATGAAGTGTTCCAGTTTCACTATCCACATTCATTACAATAAATAAGTAAATTGTTTGTTCAAATTTTGTAAGAATGAATTTAAAATCTGGCGCGTAAAAATGTTTATTTACGGTCTAGTGCGTGAAACGCAATTTTACGCACACTTACTTATTGAAACGTTAATAACATATTTTTGTGTTAAATAATTTTTAACTTGATACATGAATTGCAGTCTAATTTTTTTATAGTAAGTTTTTCGGAACGACCGACGCAACGTTATATAATTTCCATCGAAAGTATGCGAATAAAAACAAAACTGCGAATATATTCTTAATATTGCAAACACTTTAATACGCAAAAATACACAATTTCTTCCTTATTTTCGACGTACATTCAAATGGCGTCGATAAATTTTACATATTTGATGTATTTTGTATTCATGATATCATATCTGTAAATATCCCTCGATCACCTTATAGCACATAAATTTTTATTTTTATTACAGTAACTTATTTTAAGAAATAACGCTCTTGGGCATTAAACGAATTTCTGTTAACCTACGTCTTATGTTATCAAGTGCAAACCTTTTTAAATCATTATTAGTAATAATTCGGTTTATTAAACGTGTCTTATAATATTTTTGAAATACTTCTTTCAGTAATGGCAAGTACGTAATATTAATAAAATCGCATTTCAACTTAAATGCATGGATACGTTGCAAAGCACGATAGATTTTAAAATGTCTGCTCATTTTTACTGCAGCGTAAAAGGTACGGTAATATATGTTTGAAATTGAAGTACCTTTTGGATATAATATTATACAACTGCCTTATATAATACGTCTTTGATATGAAACAGAAAGGACGTTGCTATTGGTTATTATAATTGCTTCACACCGCTATAAAGCAATTCAATAAAACCACAACGTACATGCGGGTTGGTTCAGATACAGATTTCAATTAACTTTATGACATCTAACTTACGATTCATTCGTTTATTACTAAACAATTTTATAAATACTGATTATTATTAATTAATTACTAGGTGTCGCAAAACTTATTATTAATAATTTGATTTTATTTAAGAAAATATTAACTAAATAATATTATTTAAGTAAACTAAATAAAATAATCAAACAGACAGGGTGCTTAGAGTTCTTTTTAAAGACGAAATTGCTCAAAAGAAATAGTTATTTAACAAACGAGTGTATTAATAAAGGCATTAATAATCGAGATATTTTAACGCGTGAGCGAAGCGTGCGCGTAAATGTTTGAGATTGTTAATCGCCGTTTAATTCAAGAGTTAGTTACACAACTTTTTCGTCGACCGTACTTTGTAATTTTAATAAAATTATAATTTAACAATTTTAGAATAGATATGCTATTGTGAACGCACCTTTAGAAAGTACCGTTTTGTGAACTCACCACAATTTTTTAATGTTGTATACAGTACAAAAATTTCTCAAAGTTTGTGTGAACAAATTGAAGATTTATTACAACTGTAAATTAATGTTGATTTGTTCTTATTAAACTTTGCTTTGCTACAAATTATGACAGATTTTATTTACATTTTCATATTGTAATTGAGATAAAATGGCAACTTTAGGTGTACACATATATGCTTAGTTGCCTATACTAAAATCGTTCATTAATAGAGAATCGTTCATTAATAGGGGTCACTAATGAAAGATTTTGTTTACGTTAATGTAAGTCCTAAATGCACGGCCGACAGAAAAAAATTAAAAGAACCGAATGTTAATCATGTATATTATTGAAAGGTTTTTTTATTTATTGTTATTAAAGTTAATCGCTGTTTAACAATTTACTTGTGACGGTCTATTTTCGCTATTGATAGGAACTCAATTTTTAGCGTCATATAATTGACATTCAATAGAATATCTGCCTATAGCTTAAGCAATTGAGATTGCGTCTTTTTGTTCTAATCGCTGACGCATAAAGGTGGAATATTCCCAAAATCTGGAACTTGAGGAATCCTGGTTTACTGATTACTTATTATTTGGATAGAAAATCTCAAGGAAAACTAAGAGATAAGTACTCGACATTTTGCGTCATAAGTACTATTTCTTGCTGTATTTCTACTTTTGGGAAAACCTTCTTTTATCGCCATTTTCTTAACATTACTAAACATTGGGATATGGATAAAAGCAAATAAATGGTTCATTAAACAACGACGCCGTAAATCAGACTGGTGTATCAATCGAACTGATCCTTCCCTGAAACCTGTTTGCTATAAAATTGATCTCTGTTTTCGTTCATGTCGAGGACTCCACCAAAGGTAATCAGTGACCTCCAGTTTATCATATTAGAGCAGGTTAAGCTAACCATATCTAAATATCTAGCTCCATTTTCTCGATCTACTAATCTACTATCCTTTGTCTGTTCTGGATATTGCAGCTGTCTTCTATTACCTTCATATTTTACGCGAGAACGTACCTCTAAACCGAAGTGAATTTAACAACCTAACTCTTGCGTATTGTGAATTAATTGATGTAATTTGAAAGATCTTTCAAAAATCGCTTAATGCGTTGCGCTTTTGTACTATTTTAGATTTGCAGTCGGGTACCAGTACTCTACGTAATTATCTTGATTCAATTTAACGTCATTAATTGCCACAAGTATTGGTGTGTAGCATTCACTTATAGCTATTTGTAGAAGCGATTGTAAATTTAGACTGCACCCACGCCCTTTTCCAATAGCGTAGTAATGAACTAATGAATATTCGGGGCGGTTTTGCTTGTATTCTTATGAGAAGAAATCGTTATATTTAACTGTTATCTTATTAATTTGTATTGTGCTTTTAGCTACATCATATTATTGTCTGTTTTTGTTTATATATGTTGTTGTTGTAATTTAGGCCTAGTCGTTCTACAAAAATTATACTTCTACCACCCTACGGTTTGTTTTTGTGTCTTGGAGATCCTAGTTGTTGTGGAAGATTCACTTCATGTTTTACTAGGTGGCGTCATATGATTTATCTCTGTAATGTGGAAGACTTCAATCTAATTATTCGTAAATACGCCTACGACCCCTCTGCGACTAACAGAGCTGCCGTAACATGCTTTCAAAACTTGACGGATCATGTGGAGAAGATCTGAACATTTGTTGGTGGATTGTTTATCTCGTAGTGTAATGTCTCGAAGAACGTCCTTTAAATCTTTTAGCTACAAGATACAGGTTTTCAACAACTCGATCAATTGCAAATTTTTATGTTTATCTCTTTCACCGATTCATTGTGTACGCAAGCTGTAATGAAGCAACAAAAGAGCGAATTGGGCGCCAAAAAAATAAATCAAGTTTTGTTTAGTCTCCCGATTTTCTTTGATGACCAACGATGGTCAAAGTAAATGATAAGACGGATAAGCGAAGAATGTAAAAAACAACATATTTTGTGGAACGCAAAACAGCCCTCACACAGGTGGGGTGCAATATGTAGTGGTATCTGATCACTCTTGGCCTTCATTAAAAAGGCAACCTAAACGCAACGGGTTACATTGCCAATGTGCTAGAACCCATATCTTCAGGGGTTGGGAAATTTTATTCTCCAACAACATAACCCGCAAACTCATACGGCAAAATGTTTTTTGGAAGAAGCCAACATTGCTGCCATCCCACGGCCTGCTCCATCGCCTGATTTGTCCCCCGTTGAACATGGAATGCGATTGGTAAGCGATCTGAGTAATTCACCACATCCTCTGGTTCCCAAGAGATGGTCCGCCAGCCATGTTAGATGGATACGCCAGATATTAAAGCAAAACATATGTACAGTAACTGATTTTCAACTGAATGCTTTAGCAGATGCTAACTTTTGCGTTTGACTTTACCCGGCAATTAACACTAACACACTCTAGTCGTCAATAAAACCAGATAGGCGAATAGTTTTGCTGTATGCCTTTAGAACTTAGTTTTTCTCAGAAAGTTACAGTACGCGTACGGTAACTAAAAATGGATCGTTGGTTGAAAAGTGGATCGCTAAAACGAAATAGATTTACAGATGAAGACCCAAACTTTTCAGTGTCTCTTGAGTCCAATTCGTCCGCGTCTCTTTACCTTAACTTGTTCGACATTAGTGTTAAGCCTATTTGATCGATTTCAATTTCGCTGAACTCGAGCAGCCGCTTAAATTTCAATGTACAATTTGCTACAAAAGGTTTTTGAATGAATGTATAAAGCCAGCAAACTTCGTCCGACGGCCTCTCAAAACAAAGCATCTAGAATAGAATAGGTTATCCGTTTTTTTCAAAAATAAATTAGGAGAGCTAAATTCTGGTGCGAATGTATATGAAAATGCATTGCATCTAATGAGGTATCTCAGCTTATTGGTAAATTTGTAAAAACCATACAATTGCTAAAGAACAGTAATACTGCAAGAAAATGTTAGGTGATGTAGCTGCTAAGCTAATAGTAATACTTTTCGCTCTCTTATAATACTGCCCAAAAACGAATTACTGATATTGCAATAACGTTGAAGAGACATAATGTTAAATAGTTTTCACAACTTTTGTGGGAGGACGAGATTCTTTTTATGTGCAAATTACTTCACACAACAGCAAAAGATATTTTAACGGCATTAAATGGGTGACGATGTCAAACAAATTATTGAAAAATTGCTGTCACTGTTAGAAGAACATGTGTTAAGTTGTGTTAGTTTGTGTTGTTTACAGAAAATTGAGACGGTCTATTTCTCAATAGAATGAGTAAAACATGGTTAAACATCTCAACGTAATAAAGTTTCCGACAAAAAAAGACAATGGTTCAAAAACAATTCGTGAAAGAATGGTTGCTGTGTATGGAAAAGATACACAATCTTAATTTCAAATAAAATATTGGTCTAAACTGTCTCGATGGAGCCGAGAGTCAATCAATGATGACTCAAAGTTTGAACAACTCGTTGAAGCTCAAACTGAAGACATTGTGCAAAAAGTCAAAAATTTAGTACTGATAGATCGGCGTGTAAAGATCTTTTTCATTGCCAATAAAGTTTGGATATCCAAAATTTGGCATGACAATTTGGGTATAGATACCCAGATTACTTACAACTGAAGAAAATCTGTAGAAAAAAGAAGTTTGTCAAGAAAATTTGGCTGAGTTGGAGAGGGGCAAAACATTATTTTCAGTAGGTTATAAGACCTCTCTACCACCAAAAAAGGCCAAGACACAATTTTCTGGAAAAAACTGATGGTAACTGTTTTTTGAGATGCTGAAGGAGTCTTGGTTATTAAATATATGGAGAGGGGGTTACCATAAATTAAATGGCCTACGGAAATACAATTAAAAATTTCAAAAATTGCTCTGGAAGAAAATCGCACGCATTCTTATTCACAAAAAAACTTGTTACTGCACTACAATTGGCGGGTTGATAAGACAAGAAAGTTTAGCTGATAATCTACAACTGTGGGTTTATAGACAAGGCATCCAGCTTATGGCCCCGACCTAGCTCCGTTAGACTTTTCCTAATTCAAATATTTCAAAAAGCATGTCAAGATTAAGGGTCTGAGGGTAAGGAGCAATTGGAAAAAAAATGGAATAAGTGTATTAGTATTGAAGGGAGTTACGTAGAAAAATATTTTTGTTCTCTTATATCTTTTTCATGACTAGGTACATAACGTAAAATACGTCTTCGTAGTTCAAATAATTAAGTACATTAAACCTCCGCAATCTAGATTATTTCTTTGTTGTGATAAGAAATTGACAGTGAGCATGAACAAATTCTTATTTATACGGAAGTAACATATCCCTCTCTAGTTAGTGTTACGTTGTAACTTTTGTTTTCTTCTTTTATTAATCATTCCTATTACGTTAAACAAATTTAATGTACGTATTTCATTGTTGAAACTAAATATTTAACTTTGATTCACTCGGTATATGCATGCTATATTTATTTTATTCCCTAGAATGCGAGAGTATCAATTGTTCTTTTGCGCAACGCGCAGTCACTTTAAACGTCGAGTCAAAACCAACATTCCATTGTTAGATTTTAGGGTGAAATCTAATGTATTCAATGCATTTACCGCATGTCTTAATTACCTTTATCTAAAGGCCCAAAAGTAATTTTGGTAAGCATATTTTGTTTATATTTCTTTAAGTAATATTGTTTATTTGCATTAAGGGTCTTAGGGTCTTTTTTAATTTTTCTTCTTATTTTACCTGCATTATCTCTTGTTACCTTGTAATGCATTAATCCACATTTCTTTCATACATGTTAATTATAATTTTCTTTAGTCCTAAAGTAAGCTGATACGCAATTTGTGAAGTGTATATCTTCGTATTTCACGTACGTATCCAATTCTTTTTATGTTTTTGTTTTATAGTTTTTAACACTTTACTGTTAAGGTTTAAATTGCTTAAACATTTTAAAAGTAAACGTGAATACATTTCTTATAATTTAAAATTAAATAATCTTTAATGTATCTAAATGTGAAAATTAGGATCCAAATTTAAATTGATTAATATTAAATGATTGAATCGATCACGTACTTACTGATTTAAAATGTATTTGACCATTCTCATATATGAACCCTTTCTTTCATTTTTATTATATAATAATTTTTTCTTAATTTGTGTGTATTTCCGTTTGGCATTTTTACATTTTGGTCTATTAATAACATCAACTAGGGGATGAATGTCTCGTCTCGGCAAGTCTCATTATCATAAAAAATTTAGAGAACCCTATCTCAGAAGTAAACAACGTGAACGTTATAGTACGGTCTTGACAAAATTTTTTGTACTTAGAGACGAGGTTCGTGCCTTCCTTCTTGACACCAAGTACGCAGATTTTTCACTTACTTTTGGTCAACTGCCTGAATACTTGAATATGCTAAAGTTAGGTTTGCAAGGAAACAAATTAGATATTTCCAACTTGAACATAATATTAGTGCTGTTGTCAAAAAGTGTTAGATCTGGACGGCATGGTCATTTAGTATTAACTTTACTACTTTAAAACAATTTTAGAGTGTGCAGAGTGTGTACGGTCAGATAAAAAGCAACATAACCGATCATTTACCTAGCCTACCTACGAACTTACGGAAAATTTGCTTTAACCTGATTCTGACAATAGATAGACTTCAGCTGATAAGTAATTGAAAAAATTCAAGGCGTCACAGACAGAGAACAAAATCAACTTGTGAATCTGACTAGCTGTAGTACAATAAAAAACAATTTTAATGTTGAAAAACACTTCCGGGCAACAGCACTACAAAAAACTTGCGGATGAGGCAATCAAAAAGTTCTTTCCGTCTGCAATTACTTATGGGTGTAAACAAGGATTTTCCTACATGTGTTTCACAAAAAACAAGTACACCAATCAATTCGACATGCGGTCGGATTTCAGAGTGAACGTTCGGAACCATATTATAGAAATGATGAACTCAAAAGTCAGATTTAACTAGTCTCATTAAGAACTGAAAATTAAAACTAAGTTTGAATTGATGGACGTAGCCTGTATTTCCACAAATAAATCAAGACATTAGTTATAAACCATCAGTAACAGAATCTCGAATCTCACGAAAAACGGACTGGGATGAATATGATGTGCGACTGTTTCGAAAAACATAAATAACTGTCAAGACACACATGAAAACTCTATATTATTAAGCAGGCCATAAAAATTTAATACGAAAACAGTTGCAGATTAATTACACCAAAAACAAAACCCTGTGTTAAATGGTGGAGCAATAAACTCGATAAACTAAGAAAACCCAAAGAAAACAATTTACATAGCAAATAGCAGAAAACATTCACCAAATATAAAGCAACTCTAAAAAAGGATCATGGAGAAGGTTCTGTGAAGAGGTGCTTATGCGAACCTACCTTCGGGGTGCGCCAACTAAAGACCTAAAAATGACAACCAGAAAAGTGAAAAATTTCAACCCATGTGGAGACTGGCAAAAAAATCTTTACTTATGAAAAGATAAAATGAGCTATTAACACAATCACGGAAAGAGTCAGGATAGTCTTTACACCAAAACCAGAACGTGGAACCTTGGCCAAGTCATACAGGGAATAAGTTTAACATCCTTTATTGTAAAGTCAATGGAAAATATTGTGGATAGGGACACTAATTGAACAATAATATTTTCGCATAAATATTAAAATTCATATCAACCATACAACAGAAACTGCGATAAAAGACAAGAAGATAACTTTAGCTGCGTTTCTTGAGGCAGAGAAAATACTTCCTATGGAAGCCAAGAAGCTTAGTATAAAAGACACTGTATGTTATTGGATAGAAAGCATGTTCATAATTATGGAAGCAAAAACGACACTATGTTGGATACATAAAATAATTTTGAGAACAAGGGGCTGACCTAATACTCCAAGCTGAACTGTATGGTACAAATGTTTAGGTAATTAAATGTAGAAAAGCTAGATGGATGGATGACTGAAAGTCGTGTAACACTAGAAGTATTAAACAAAAAAGAAATAAAGTTTGAAATGACCTCAGATTGCGTTCATAACCTCAGTGAGCTGGCTAAACGCAATAGATTCTGGTATGAATGCCAGTACATAGAGGCATATCAGGGATAAAAACAAAATTGAACAACAAATTTTCAGCTCCATCTTTTTTTTTAAATATCAACCTTAACATCTGCTAAAACAGTTTTTAACTTTTTCTTTTTTTGTTTCCAATAAAATCGTTTAACAAAAATTGTAGATGTTGCAATTTTTATGGAAGTCAGGTCAGATAATTCTAAACTCTATAGAAAGTACTCACGTATTCTAATGTTTCCTCTGTTTTAACCAAATGAATATGGCGTAAATTGTCATCACAAAAACGGCATCCCAACTTTTAAAAGACGCATGCATCTTCCTTTTAATATTAAGGTCATTCAAACGCCACTCGTATTGCCGAAACCGATACCAAAAGCAAATTCAATAAAATTTATAAATGTTTTCAGTGATAATAGGGTGAAGAAGCTAAATATGTACAATATTTTCAGTAGAGAACATAGATCGTTACTACAACAACACTATCGAAACAGAATATTTGATAATTTTATTACCTTTCTGGTAAAGTACGTTGTACTTTGAACAAAGATGTTCATATGAAATTGTAAGGTAGATAAGTTTAATCTATTTTTACTTTAGTAGATTATATTGGTTAAATCGAAATCACAATTTTTCTTTCATATCTCACGACTTATTTCGAAAGAACTATTTGAACTGCGCAATTGATTTTATTGGAAAATTACACCCCGATTTCGTAGAGAAGAAGGTCAATAAATTGAAAGGCGGATGTACAAAATAAATAATGACACTATTTTATCAAAAAAATGATTTGTATTAATTGTCGCACGTTGTTAGATTGGTCGAATTTTTATTTATATGCAACTGTAACAGCTGTTTAAGGGTTTGCTTACCAAATCTAAGGGTGCAATATTGAATACACACCTGCTCTACAGTGCTTCCAGGTGCTGGATGGGATGCAATAAACCACACGGCACGACCTGAAACCAGATTTCAGATAACAACAGGCATCAGAACATTGAAATTTTTAGCAGTCGCAATAAAACAGCACGCTCATAGCGCCGTTATGAGCGCCACTTTACGACGACGTGCAATATTTATGGAGACACACAAAAAGTACGTGACTTAAGTGCGTGATGTGTCTCTATTCATACTATTTATATTTTTGTAAAACATTTTCTTATTAATAAATTATAAGAATCGTATGAATAAGTTTTCGCAAACATCATCAAACACCTACTCATGTACAAAAAATGATCAAGTAAATGTGACTTGAAGGGAAACCAATTTATCACTCATTTTCACATTTTCTGATCCCAACGCACCTCAAAATTGATTAAAAATTTAATTGTTAAAAAATTAATGTTCTTTGTTGCTCAATTATTGTAAGCGCGCGTATCTAAATTAGTCTGTTAGTAAATTATTTTAACTTCGAACTAATTTCATTAGTAAACAATAAATGGAACAGAACAAATTATGTCATATACGTAATCTGCTGTACGTTTTAAAATAGTCCTGTTGAAACTTTCTACCAAGAAAACTTTTATAAATCATCACACCTGCCACATAGAAATAATTGTAAGAAAAGTTATATTAATTATACATACTTTTCATTATACGCCATTGCATCAAGAAGTTTTAAATGTCGTATTTTAAAATTTATATAAGAAACTTCGCACTTGAAAAGAGGTTTTCAAGAAGGTAGCAAAGCTTTATAAAGTATGCAACATTGTCTTTTTATATAAAATGAGTAAACTTTCTTTTATTATACCACACTGTGTACATCTAAACTTATTCACCAAGTTTACAAACAACAGCTTAACAAAATTAATTACAAATTTTATATAATATTGTAAGACGCTCTTTTGCAAACTTTTATATTTTCAATTTAACGTCTACACGCTTTTACCGTAGTTTTGGGACTAGACAAACTAAACTGAAGTATATTGCAGTTTGAAATTGCTTAGTTAACTATGTAAATCTCGACAATATTCAACAAACATTTTAACTCATTTCACATGCATTCGTCGTGGTGTATTTTACATTTCCTAAGGTAATAACAACGCCATTTAGATTAATGCAATACTTATTTTAATTTATTAAAACGGAAACGAGCGTTAAACCAAACAAAAAATGTAGGTACCTACTTCTTAATGCGCATTGTAAATAGGAAGATCATTAAAGTTAAGTAGATTAATGAAATTAAACACTTTGATAAATTGTACTAAAACCAACAAACTTGTTTAAAAAGTTTTCCATTTACACAGAGACCATTATTTTTTATTCTAGATTACTCTTTCTTCTTTACTACGCACCTTAATTCACTTGGTTTTTAGTGTCCAACCTGCATTTCCTTTATATTTATTTCTAACGTAGACAACCTTATCTTCCGGGAATATTTATTATCTTAACAAGTAACAATTTTCGAGTTGGGTCTTTTAAAATGTAAATTTTAACAAATTTGAATTGATAATGGTTTACAAACCTCAATTGCTCACAAATTAGATTAAATTACAGCAAAAAGTACATTCTATGTACATATTATATAGTGTGAATATATTTCAACGGTAAATTGTCTTCCGTCTTTAAAGCTGACTCAAAAATCAAACAAAAATTGAAATACATGATTTTATTAGGAAGCGAAATTAACGTATCGCCGCCGCACGGTAATCAAAAAAAAAAAAGGATACATACATATAATTTATTTATTTATTATTATTATTTAAGGTAATAAACCTTTTTTTAAATAAAAGAAAACAAAATAATAGTAATACATAGGTTATAAGTATTATACAAAAATAAAAGTAGCAATCCTAAGATAACACTCCTATATGTAAACATAAATTAAAATTATTAATAACTGAAGAACAATGTAATTTATACAATTATATAATGAATCTAAATTTATAATCTGTAAATTAAATTGAAACGTATTAAAAGACGAATTAAATAAAGTAAAATGTGGCCGATCTACTAACTTATTTGCTAAGTAACACACTTTTGACATAGGTGAATGAAATCCGTATGTTGTACAGTGGTGCTTGATTTTGATAGTGGTGAGACTACGTGTACTTGATCCATAAAGACAAAAATAAAAATTTACACATTCTAAAAGTTTAGGACAGTCTATATAAAAGTGTATTAATTTAACCTTCCACCGGGCGCGCTCTGAAATTTTACATGAGCGGGCACTTGTAAATTTTACGTCTTCAAGTAAATCGCGTTTCCTTTACATAAATGTTAGGAAATTGGTTTGAGGATACGAAAAATGAAATTTTATGGCAGTAATTAAAATATATATATATTAGCAACTTTGCCGACAGGTATGTAAAGCATTTTCGTACGTGAACGCTTTCACGAGTCGACACTAGATGTCGAAAAAAACTTTTGATATATATATTATATATATATATATATATATATATATATATATATATATATATATATAATAACAAAAAACTTTGGAACACTTTTAAAAGAAAATATTTCAGAACAAAAACAACTTTGTCGAACTATTGGTCAGATTCGACATCCTCGTCTTTACAACAATTGCAATTCACCTCAACCGCAGAAACCGACTGACAACGGCTACACTTCATTGATGCTGATGATCTCTTCTTCCCAAGTGCACATGGTCGACACACTCCGCGTTTTATAGGGCTTCTTCTTTTATTTTGTGTTATTCGGTCAACAACCCGACCGTAATTCACTTTGAGAAAAGCACTTATATTTTGAGGTAAGTGTTTGAGGTTTGCTCTGAAGATAAGATGCCCTTTCATCAAACTCAACGCCAAATTTTTCAGGAAAATTCTTCGATACTTAGGAGCTTTTATTGGACAGCCAAATTTGAATAAAATTTGAGCATTTATGCTGCCAATATTCATCAGAGTGTAGAAAATTACACATGGCCATCTCTTTGTTATTCTAGAGACCGAGTATGCCGCACACATTTTGTCGACAGTAACAACTCCACCTTTAGTTTCGTTGTAGTCTAGTTTAAACTGAGGTTTTAGGGTGTCGGGATCTATTTTGTGGTCGTCATGTAATGTTTACAGATTTATTTTTCCGAGGTACATAGGAAACCAGCATTTTGTCCTTTTGGAAACCAAAAAGAGTATATCCAATAGTCTAACTTTTGCATGGCAAGAATTCTTTTGGGATTTCAGCTTTATTTTTCTTCATTGTGCCCAATTAGATGTATATTAGACGCTTTATTATTTTCGTTGGAGTATTAAAGGTGGCAAATGGATCATCCCGTTGTTTTCCGCAGTATATTTCGAGATTAGATGTATAAAAACTTTTGTCATCACATAACGCAAAAAACTTCAGCCCGTATTTCGCTGGCTTGCTTGGAATATACTGTATAAAGGAACAGCGACCTCTAAATGGATGCAGCATCTCGTCGATTGTGGTATATGCGCTCAAAAGCTTGGAAGAAGTCACATATCGCTGCCAGTTTGTCAACGTCCTTCTTTCAACTCTGGTCTGCTTGTCATCGAATCTCAGGCAACGAGTTATGAAGAGAAATCTCTTGTAGCTCATGACAGCTCTTGCTATTTCAATTCCCGTACCGTCACCGGTAAATATCTCTTGAACACTTGCGTGATAAGACTTTTTTACATCAATCAAATATAGTAGACCTAGGTATGCTATAAATTCATGACGGGTCAAGCTTTTACAGTCCCGATCTCTAGAATATTGGTTGATAACTCTCAGCTGATCAATATACATATTTGTGTATTTGAGAACATCGTCAATCATGCAGAGGTCGATGATTTGGAAGAACGCATCAAGTTCATTTTCGATACCACGAGCACGTCCATTCACGCCAGTGGGTACCGTGACAACGTTTATCTTCTTAGTTTTTCGAGAAACAGGGTAAGTTATCTTCCGCCACTCGGTTAATTTGTTTTTTCCAATGAAAATTTCTTCCATCGGTTCCGCCTCACCTTCAGATTTATCGGAAGTATTTTGTTGCTCGGTAGCGCTATCTTCATCCTGTTTACCATTTCTTCTTCCGAAAAATCTTGCTCAGGCTCATCGAACATATCTCGAACGATGTCTTCTAGCTCTTTTTTGTGTAAGCGGCCTATCAGTCATAATAGAACACGTCTAAAACGAAAAAGCACATTTAGCTATAAAGGAAACGATATAAATGATAAAAAAATCAGTACAAGGCGCGTGTCGTAAAATTTACGCTCAACAGAAATTTCCCAAATGTCAATATATAACATACACTTTTGTGCACACCCGATACCTTCTTAGATTAAAGAGACACTGACTTTTAAATAGCTTGAAGCTCGATGATCGCGACTAAGTTGTAAAAGTAGGGAAAGCGATTAGGTACGTTTGTCGTAAATTTTACGACAGCGCGCCCGGTGAAAGGTTAAACAGAAACATTAGATCAAACTGACATCTCCTAACCTTTAATTGCGTAAGTTTGAGGTTGCACTGTATTTCAAAGTAATTGATCTTTTCTTTAGGTATACACATCTTATAAGCAGTTAAACGAAGAAATTTATTCTGCACTTTCTCTATATACATTTGTATCATAATATGGACTCCATACAATGGAACAGTATTCCAACTTGTATCTAACGATAGTATAATACAATCTTTTGAGAACCGGCGCAGAAAAGTCTTGACCAATCCTTGAAATAAAACCAAGCATTTTTAAAGCACTGTTTGTAATAAAATTTAAATGATTTTTAAAGCTCAGGCTTACACCCAAATCTTTAACATCAGTAACATTTTTTAAAGGTATATTATTTATAAAGCAGGTGTTGCTAATTAATATGTTTCTTTGCTTAAACGATATTGACAGACATTTTTCTTGATTAAAATATAACTTATCTACATTGCACCAAACTAAAAGATATCTAAATCGTTTTGAACCAGCAAACAGTCGTCTATACTATCAATTTTCAAATCGTCAGCACATAATAGGTAATTACAGTTTTTGATAAACAAGCCAATGTCGTTAATAAATATATAACATATAAATACAAATAATATAGGACCGCAATGTGATCCTTGAGGTACACTAGAGTATGATTTATAGGTTTGGAAATGCCCTTAAAATATCTTACACATTGGTATCTATTTCATAAAAAGCTTTCTATCCAATTTACAGTGCTACGTGGAAATCCAAAAGCAATTAATTTTTTGATAGGGATACGATGGTTTACTCTATTGAAAGCTTTGGAAAAATCAATGTATATGGAATCAATTTGAGAATGTTCCTCCATATATTTAATTAATATTGAATGATAGAGTAATAAATTTGTATTAATTGACCGTTTATCCATGAAACCATGCCCATCTCTGATATAATATTTTTTGAAGCCCAAGATAATTTTTTAGCCATAATTTTGTCAAATATTTTAGTAATAGATGATTCTAAACAAATTCTTCGCCATTTCTAAAAATTAGAGTTTGTTTCCATAATAACGGAAACACTTGAAGTGATTTTGTAAATAAAATTTATATAAGGTAACTAATAGAAAACACACAATTTTTTAAAAACAAATTTGGGATAAAATCTGGACCGGTAGAGGAAGACGAGTTTAAAGAATTTATTTCATCAAAAATCATATTCACTCTGATGTTATGGTCAACATTTATTACGTTATTAGAAACATTGGTGAAACTATGAATCGTGGATTGGTTATCTTGTACGTAAATACTTTGAAAGAAATCTGAAAATAAATTAACGGTATCTGAGTAATTGTATAAAAATGAGTTTTTAAGATACTTATTCAGTAGTAACGAATAATTGCTTTTTAACTGAGTTACGTGATTCTAAAATGTTTGTGGGTTCGAGTGTATATTGACTTCTTGGTTTCTGATGTACTGTTTATAAAGATGAGAGCTAAGATTTTTATATTCAGCAGCCAATTCACAAAATGTATCGTAATCTTTCAAATTTATAGATTGTTTATATTTCTTATGACTTGTTTTCTTATCAATAATCAATTTTTTTAATCTTCTATTACACCAAATTGGATAGGAACTAGAGTATGTTTTTTTTGATGGAACATAACGATTTATACAATAATATAGTACCTCATAGAACTGATAAGTTGAAATTATCAAATGAATTAAAAAATGTGTTCCACTCGATACTGTTAATAATCTTATTTATGCTATCATAATCAGCTCTTTTAAAATCAAAAATGTAATCATGATTCACTGTTTTATTGGGCGAATGATTTAATTTTTTTAAAGTAATTATGTAGCCAGTATGGTGTACCACTATCCGAGTAAATCTATCCAAAGCTTTATTTGTGTCGATAAGGTGTATATTTGTAAAAATTAGATCAAGAAATGTTCCTCTACTGTTTGGAATAGTATTACATTTGTAGCTGATATGCTTATACGAAAATTATCGTTCTTAAAATTAGAATGTGGTATGTTGTAGTCAACTGCAGAACAGTGGTTTTCATATGATTGAACGCTAGAATTAGGAGGGAAATACACAGCACCTACAATGATTTTATGTCCGTTAATTTTCACGGTCGTGAATATGTGTTCAACATCCGTATACTCGTTAATCAATAGCGAAGTAAAAAAACAATCTTTTATTGCTATAAGAATGTCACCTTCTTTAGATTTTGAACTGGTATGATGACTTCTATCAGTTCTAAATATATTGTAACCAGGTAAGTTAAGGCTCCTTAGGACAGATACTGAAACCAGAGAACATTTTAGTAAATTTTCATATTTAAAATAACATATTACAGAAGCAGTTATTAATTCTAAAAAATGTTCGTTTCTGAAATTGAAATATGAATGCATTTCAAAGGTCGGAACAACGAGAAATTGAGTATTTATTTAATATGTAATGAGATAATTAACAATTTTCATCAGGCGCAATTCTGAAATATGTTAGCTCTCCTAAGGCGCCTTAAGTTCTGCATTGGTAACATCAATTGCAAGCCAGGTTTCAATAATAATAATAAAATGTCATATATTGATGAACGAACAAAGTTTGAAAAATCTTGTAATTTACTCATCATACCTCCAACATTATGAAAGTAAACATTAAGATTTGTTAGTTTTTTGAAACTATAGAGGATTTGTTTGTGTTTTTGTGCATGATTATGGTCGAGTTTCCATTGATGTATTTGATAAGTAAATTATTTGCACCATTGTCAACACGATTTCGAAACTCAGTGTAAATTTTTTTGTAATGTTCTCTCTGACGAATTGTTACGTCAGCTTTAACTTTAACTCCATTAAAATCATTTGCTATTCGTTTAGAGGATTTTAATATTTTAAGAGAATCACCAGATGTCTTAAAAATGGCTTTAATCGGTCTTATATGAGACGAAGTTCTACCAACACGAATAACCTTTTCTGGTTGGATATCAAAATTAGTTTTTATCATAAGATTTTAGATAAATTCCATATCATGCTTAATTTTGTTTTCTATTAGATTCTGATGATAGTTCTGGGACATTACGTTGTTGCTACGCCGCTGACGATCATTCGACTCGGTCCAAATATCTATTTCAGACGACTTCTTAACATGGATTGAATTAGTTGTGTGTGTTGCTGCATTTTGCTTCAACTGTGCGATTTCATGTTTAATTCCATCGTTTTTATTTTCAAGTTTAGTCACTTTCTGACTTAAATCATTTATTTGTTGAGATAATTGCTTAAAGTGATAAAGCCTATCATTTCGAAATAAGGTAAATTGTAAAGTAAATTGTGTTTCAATAAGCGTTGATACAGTTTAAAGAGCCTGTTAGGCTCATATTAGAGTTATTAAACGATGTGTTTAGAAGTTCTGTGTCGAGTAGACAAGTATCGCACTGATAGTAATCGCCATGATTTTTAATTTTCAGCTATATAATACATATACTTATCACAGTCAAGATCAACACAGGAGCTATGATACCAACTGCTACAAGATCCTTTACGTTTAATATATTCTCCTCGAGGACTAATAACAAATTTACACAAAGCGCAAGTAAGAACCATTTCGTAATTTATATGAATAAAAGGAAATTTAAAAGGAAAATTACAAAGGACAATTCTTCACACCAGCCGGTCTATAGTGGTGACTTAAAACATACAAACTGGGTTTCGACCAGGAAAGAAAACACAAATTGTCAACACAGGAAAGATGATGACAATATAAATGAAATAGTAAAAGTAAATTTAAAAAATACATAAACATAAAATGATTAACAAAATAATACTTGATCAGGATACGAACCGCTAACACTATGTTTTATAACTTTAGTTACTTTGTATCACACCACTACACTAATTAGACTCTAGATAAGGAAAATTTCCATGTAGATATCTATAAGGAATAATGTGAGTACAACAAAATTGAATCATGAAGGTTAGATTTTCCCATTACAATTTTTCACTAAGATAATTATAAGTTAATTACTCACTGATAATTTCATACACTGGAAATAGAGAAAAACACATACGAAGTAATCTCAATCTATGTGAAAAAGTATAGGAACTGTATGTATACGAGTGTTACCAAAAAAGTGATATTTTTTAACCCTAACTGTCTATGGTTTAATAGTTAACATCTGTTATACAGAGTATGAGAAAAAAAGTTTTATTCTTTGTAATAGAAAATGATGAATACATTAATAAAATCAAATGAAATTATCTCAGAATGACGTAGAATTAGATGCTCTACAACTTTTCTATAAAAGTCTATCTACCAAAACTCAACCGTTAACAGTAAAACTAAAAAAAAAACGTTCCATCAAAACATTTTTATTGACAACTTAAAATTATGAGTAGATCTTACAACAAAATCTCTGGACAGTTTCCAAAGGAATATATTATTATGACTTAATGATGCTAAAGTCTGTATACTATTGGCGCGGAGTAATAAATCATAATTGCTTGAAATAATTCTTTATTTTCTTGTGAAAGCGGTACTTCTACGGTTAAGTAAAACCAATAAATTCTAACCAAAATACGATCATTGTGCCGCTCTTGCAGCATATCGACCCATCTAGGGTCTGAGAACAATAGTTTAATCTGTGTAAACACGTTGCCATCAGCCCAGGTACTGACGAAACGAGAATCATAGCCGTAGATGTGGGTATTATACCAAGATACAAAAATAATGGTATATAATACGTAAGAAGTAAAATTTATAATGTGATCTACTATACAAATAAAATAAATAACATATAAATAATATATGACATAAATATAAAATAAAATAGTAATGCAGATATCGTCAGTACATTTATTACAATTACAATTAATTTGCGGGGACCGATTTTAGGCATCAAAAAGTAAATTTGGCTCAATTATAAAATTATGTGGTTGTCATGGAAACTTATCAAAATGAATAGATAAAAGTAACAGGTATAAAAATGTTCATTTAAATAACAAGACATTAGTAGGTAATAAATAGGTATATTTAAAAATAACTGACAATACTCACTAATGGTTAAAATAAATGGTGTTTAGAGAGTAGAACACTGTTTCAGGCACATTACGCTTGGTCATTTAACTTTCTTCCTCGTCTGAAATTTCCATTTCGGAATCAGAATTGCTGTCTTGTGTGTTTACTGATATAATAATTGGCTCCAATGTTATCTCTACTAAATTATCCAGTTGCCAACATTTGTCTTCTTCCTTAACGACATGAGATACACAGTTCTTCCATCTTTCAGGTGTTACTTTGTTTAATGCATTTTCAGAAGTTTTTTCACGTCGTTGAGTTTAAAAGTGGTATTGTTACGAGCGACGTCCCTTTTACTTGAGCCCAAACCAACTCTATAGGATTCAGCTCACAATGGTAAGGTGGTAAACGCAGTACTTCAATGCCCCGATTCTTTGCCATTTCGTCAATAACATGACGTATATACTTATTCTTATGAACTTTAACAATATCCAATAATTCTCTTTTCACCATGTCATCCTCAAAAGTGATATTCTTAACAGATAACCAATCTATAATTTCTGCTTTCCTCCAAGCGCTGGTAGGTAAATTTTCGTATCTTCGTGAGTGGTAGCTGGCGTTGTCCATAACTATTATAGATCCTTGGGGTATCAAATCTAGCATCTGCTCAAAATATTCTTCAAACACATTAGCATTCATGTCTTCGTGTTAGTTGCCAGTTTTCTTTGATTCGAATTCTAACAAACCACCATCTACAAAGCCATCTTCATTGCCAATATGAGTAATAATTAACCGTGTTCCTTTCCCAGAAGGCGGTCGAAATCCTGTCGATAGCCCTTCTATAAATCCTTGTCGAGCACTCGTAACGGTATTATCATGCCATGTTTTTTTTACGGTATGTCCTGCATTAATCCAGGTTTCATCCAAATAGAATATACGCCTGCCTTCACGCCTATATTTTCTTATTTCCCGAAGATAATTTCTCCTCCATGTAATAATCTCTTGTTTTTCAATTAAAACGGATCTTCTTTTTATCTTCTCCCAAGTAAACTTCAACTTGCGAAGAAGTTTCCACAGTGTTCTACGACTCATTTGGGGTAGATTTTTATCCTCATTTACTGCTAGTAAAATCTTATCGATTGTAGGAATCTCTTTCCGTAAGTAGAACGAGTGAACCTTTCTACGGACAGAATTCCTCATTGCATCATCTAATTCCATCGGGCGCCGACCAGGAGATGGAAGTGGGTGAAGCACTTGTCCCAAATTTTTCTTTCCCTCACTAGTTTATAAATGGTGGATTTTGATATTCCCGTCATTGCAGAACATAATCCTACAATATTATCGACACTTTTGCAGGGTGTTGACATCGAACAGCGTCATGCACATTTAAAATTATAATTTTTCATTAGCAGATAACGCACCACTTTTAACACGTTTTGCTGGTGAAAAGGTTTCTATTTCAAAATTATTTGCACTAACACACAAACAAACAAACAAGCCGATTCATTGCTAATAACAAACTAAACATATTTTTCATTTAGAAAGTATACGAAGCCCTTCGGTCAAACAACTAATTATCTGTAATCTTTCGCAGAAATTACAACCCGTCTGCCGTAATGGCTGCGCTAACGACCCCACTTTACCTGATGATAGATAATCCAACACATTTTGACGCTAAAGAATAATTGTTTTAAAATTACTTTATTTAGCTATATCGATTCTTAATTGTAATAATAAGAAACAAACCACATAATAGTAAATAATTTTTTTGAAATATTCCACAGTTTAATAAGATACAAATAGATTTGTAAAACTCAGTATACGTACCTATATAAAATTAAAATTTAAAATAGACAAATTGAGAAACGAAACATTTGTCATTTATCGATTTTAGAGTTTAATTTTATATTCAAATACTGTGTTTACAAAAGTTTTTATCTATTTATATCTTATTAAACGGTGGAATATTGCTGAATAAATTATTTACTATGAAAAATAGATTCCACAAAGTAAGAATTGAAACAATAAAAGAAACCACATAATAATTCATATCAAGGTAGATTTTACTATTATAATACATTTACCTACTAAAAATATGATTTTCCAAACGTATCAGGTACCTACGCCACTGCAATACGGGAGATTAGATAATTCTGACAGGTTTATTACTCCGCGCCAATAGTATACTGAGTATAAATCTTTTAGATTGGTGAACTTCTTTTTAATTTGCCTCAGCTTTGTATAAATGCATACATAAAAATTTTGAATTAATCTTTTTATTTATTTTATAAAGATTAAAAACTAAATTATAAATTACTTGCCTTTATTTAACATAATGACTCATTTATAAATTGAACTTTTCTCAGATGCTTCTTAAATGATTCTAGGTTACTTCAGAACCGATGGATGGAGTTGCTTGACAATGCTGTACTACATATATCATACATGTGTTTAACGATTGATTTACACTTTCAAATTATTGCATTCTCAAGTTATTTCACTCTCACTAACTTTTTTATGTTTCTTTTAAATAAATAACTTTTTCTTTCTTGTTTCTTGCACTTATTCTTGTTTCAGGTTATACTTTAATTCGCACTTTGTTTTTTCTTTTCTATTTTAATTGTTGTTATTGCATTTTATAACAATCTCAACCCGTAATCGTAGTGATTTTTCGAAATTTGCCGATTATGAATAATTTAAGGTTAGATGCCTTAACCTTTTATTACTGCTAATGCCATCCATTGATACACACTGAAATTTTCTGCTTCTGGGAAAACTGGCTAACAAAGAAGAATTAAAAAGCGCATTCTTTAGACTAAATAAGAAAAAACATCGAATATAATATCTCATTTGATTACTTAAGCAATGTTTAATTATTTTTCTTTCTTTTTAAAAATTTCCATTGCTTTGTCTTATCCATCGGTTCCAAATTGTAAGCAGTATTGCGAGAATCCGCTGCTTCTACAATACCTGCATCAAGCTTAGATAATGCACTACTAAGGATATGTGACACTTTATCTTGTGGCTTATGCTTTAAGCTATTTAATAACAATTTAATAATAACTGCGCAAGCTACACTTCCATTATCAGTCATTGCAATAATTAATTCTGGAAGTAGATAATCTCATCACTCTTTCCTTCTTCCCTAAATCACCGCAAGATTTATGCAAATTAACGCGTCAACATATTAGACCAATGTTAAATTAAGATTCGTTTTCTTTATAACTTTTTCCAGTTGTGCAAAATCGTCTATTACAATACTGACAATTAAATCTTGCTCCGTTTGTCCGTGACTTTATAAAAAGTTAAGTTATTTAGCCGAAGGTAAATTTCCTCGCAAAAACAATGTAGTTCTTATAACTAAAAATGAGGTTGGCAAAAGCAGAGCCTGTTACGATTTTATTTCTCGTATTGAGGACGTAGGTCGTGAGCCGCTTTAGAACGTGTGTCGCAAATAGTACGACGAAATTGGCGCGCATGCTTCTAATTTGCCATTGGTGGAAATTTAATTCGATCAACTTTTCGAGACGGACCGCGGACATTTTCTCTTTTCTCGTTGTTACACGTGAGTGTTTTAGCATCTTCTCTAAAGTGAAATTCTCACCAAAAACTATTTAATGTGGGTTTCACAATTTCCAATATAAATTGGCGTTTACGTTTAATCTAGCTACATTCACCGTAAGTATTTGGTTTTTTTTTTCTATTTGTTTTAATTCTAATTGCTACCTATGCTTTTATCACGTTCTGTTAGGCATCTTATACTCGTTATATACGATACTGGGATAACTCTCGAGGGTGTTGGAGTAGCTAACTAAGAAGCTTCGCTATTAATGCACGACAACACCACGGTTCCGCAGTAATTAAGACGCAGAGTCACTTGTGTGCTGTTCTTCTCCGTACGCCACCCTTAGAGGAATTCTTGGGTCAATCTACCTTCCCCGAACTGTTGATACCGTCGCAAAATACTTTCATTCCCAAAAACTACATTCAACGTATTACAGCTAAGTTTCAGTATTTAAATTACTTACTCATAAATAATAATGCGCATAAAGCTTGAGTACAGATGACATAAACGGCTCAATAGTTAATATTTAAGAATTTTTATTTGCTGTATCCTCGTCAACCGTAAGTTGGTTTAAATCAGCTCAATAAAGGCTGGGGTGCTTAATTTAGAGCAATAGGTCTTTTGGGTTTGCGAGAGGTACTTACCATTTCTTTTGTTGTTTAGAGTTAGTGTAACTAGTCGTGTGTAAATGATATGTGTACGCAAAGCCTTAATAACAGCTACTTTTTCGATTTAATTTGAATGAGAACTCTTAACTTAAGCGTTTTACTAAAGCTTACTTGCTACTCAACATCTTAACTAAAAGCCTGATTTATTGCAAGCGAGGCTACTGCTAACCCACGTAACTATATGCAACAGTCTCTCTATTTCTGCCACATTATCCTACTATTTTAAAATTTGTTTGTCATACTGTATTGTTTGTCTCTCTCTCTCTCTCTCTCTCTCTCTCTCTGGTTTGTGTTCGATTTAGCATATTAGATTTTAAGTGAAACCTGTTGATCTCCTGTTTGTCGGTTTTATTTTATTCTTTGCCCAGCAGGTGGCGCCTTGTTAGACCAGCAGTCAGATTTCTTATAGCTATTCAGAAATCCACGCAACTCCCCGATAAAGCCGGACGCTGCTGCTCTAACTATTATAAATATTTTTATCCTCCACTAATTTAGTGCCGTACATCGAGCCAAATTCCCTTTATTTTTCTTTTTAGGTTGTACCGCTAGAACCGTCGCTTCTTTTGATATTTTGTAAAATACAACCGTTACAGGCCACTTGCCTCTTAAACTCTCTATGCAAGAGAATAAATAATACGGTACGCTTCAGAAGCGATACAGCATTGTTTGATGGATTACTTGTCAACGTTATTTTAAAATGTACAACTTCTACGTCAAATTATGTACCTACTATTTACACAAATTTTGTGTAAAATTTAGTATTGTAGATGTTTATATGTGAACTACTTCAAGTAGTATTATTCTGTGACAAAATGCAATATAAGTTGTGGAACATACAAGACGTTATCGAGATTATTCAAATCATTTCAAATTACCGCTAAAAACAATCAAAACTATAGCGTCAAAGTCACTCAAATTTTATCTTTAAATATCAAAAAACCGCAACGAATTTCGCATTTGAGCGTAGCGTATTATTTATTCTGTGGTACTACTATATCATATCAAAAACCATATTAGTCTGATTCAGCTTCCGAAAGAAACATTAAAAACTGTCAAGACCATTACGAAAGCGTAAGCCTGGGACAAAATGGACACAAAAAATTTACACTGCTCTTTACTATCCACCCACTAACAAACAACACATTAGACGACTACCTGATACAACGCATCGTGATCGTACAGTTACCGGAATAAACTTCAACAAATACCTAAGGGAAGAAACAATACCAACAATCTGGGAGAACTCAAAAACAATCCTTATTCATGAAAAAGGAGACCTTGGAAACTACCCTCCAATAAGTCTGTTCTTCCTAGTGTACAAATTATATTATCAAATGACGGGAAAAAGCGTAGAATACAATATACAAGTTTGGATAGCCTTCATAGACTTTAAAAAAAGTCTCTGATCCGGTGGAATACAATCAGGGCACTAAGAAGAGCTAGAATCGACCAACAATATAATAAATTACTAACAAACATATCTAACAATGACAATTGAACTTCACAAAACAACGAATAAAATTGATATAAAAAAAGAGGTGTCAGACAAGGCGATATAATATCACCAAAATTATTTTTTATTTTATTTTATTTTTCTTTATTTTATTGACCCACTCTAACAGAAAATCTATTTAAGGAGACGCAGGTACACTCATGTAATTTAAAACTTGGACACCACAATTTCTGTAAACAAAAGTTTGCACATTGTGAAGCGGGCTTAAGGGTATCATTTACAATTCTAACAGCAGGTAGTCTCAGCAGGGGTTATCTTATAGAAGGACTGTAGAATGAATCATTACACTAAGCACGTTTTAGAAAATAGGTAATTTACGTTGCTTACTTAATTTTTTCTTTAAAGAATATATTTGAAGGTATCGCTAATTAAACACCATAGCTCGATTAATTATCGAATCAAAATTTTGTTTAGGAAATGTTTACAAAATAAAATTAGAAATAATTTTGATTTAAAAAACGTCTACAAGCAATAACTTTTAAATTAAATCAAAAACTAAACATGGTTATTTGGGTTGACTGATTATTACTTATTTTTAAATAAATCTAACCTACTAATTATTGTAAGTTATTAAAAAAAATCATTAAACTCTCTATTCATAATATTTAGTCCTTACAAAATGTATATTTTATGACGTTTCATTTTTTCTGTAGTTAATATAAAAAGTGAAAATAAAAACTAAGGCAATTCTTATTGTCAACGTATATATTTAGTTTTTGACAAGAATTTATTACATAATTATAATTAAGATACCAAGTTATAGTTTAAAATTAAATGAAAACGTTTTTTTAAATAAAGGTATTACTATATAAATAAATATAAGAAATCAATAATGGGTGTGACCTCCATTATTATTGATACATTCTTGGAGGCGTCTGCTCATTGACGCTATCAAGGTATCAATATAATTAATATTAATCGTTTCCCATGCGGTATCAATGGCTGCAATTAGTGCATTACGGTTTACTGGTATAAAATTTGGCCCTTGTTGTCTTCGGATAACAGCAAGTATTCGAGCCCAAACATTTTCGATAATGTTAAAATCTGGGCTTTTGCTGGCCAGGGTAACAGCTCCAAGTTATTTTCTCGTATCCAATTGCGCACAACCCGCGAAGTATGAATAGGGGCGTTGTCCTTTAACAACAAAAATACATTATGAAAATGTTAATTCAACAGATCCCGAACTATTTTTGGAGAAAGTATAGTGAAATAAGAATACTTACTTGTTGGAAAATATAATCTTCGTCTGGATAAAACACTTCGACTGAAGGTTTCATAATAGTTTCCAAAATATCTAAATACGCAGCAGAATCAAGACGTCCATCGATAGCCCAACAAACTCCTGGACCCCGCGCGCTAACCCAACCCCACACATTCACAGAAAAATAACCACTTCGTTTTTAGGACATATGTGATTATTTTCGTAACGAGTTCCTTCCATTCTAAAAACTTTTAGTGGTCCATCGTTGCGGCTATTGAACGTTTTTCGTCGCTAAAAATCACTCGATTCCAAAATTCCAAAGGTTCGTTCACATATCGCCTTGCAAATTCCAGACGACGTCTCATATTTTCGTCACTGAGAACTTCTTTCGCAGCAGCATTATACTTCTTTATTCCCATCTCCTTTAATCTTTTTGTGCAGTTATACGGCATCCGGGAAAATGTGTATCTGCTATAGCCCTGGAGTATGTAGCAAATGGTTGTTCTGTTACGTAATGAAACAACTCGAGATCTTGAGCACGTGTAGATACTTTAGGTCTACCACTTCCGATGGCTCTTTCCAAAGTGTGTTCAAGATTCCATTTTACTCGGTAATGCCCTACGGTGCTTTTGGTATATCTAACATACGTGAAATTTCACGCACGCTACGGCCCGCCGCTAATTCCGAAACAATCCGCGCTTTCAAATCAGCACCGAGATGAGGTGGCATTTTCACAACACTTGAAATTTTAAACTAAAATGGAATTTACACTACCCCTTCTCAAACAGTAGGTAATTGTTTATTTATTACATACTTCTAATGACCAATGTAACAACCCTTAGAGCAATATGACTCAAAGGAAGTAAATTAAACAAGCAAGGATATTCTATTGTTATTGAAACTTATTCATAAAGTAAAAGCCATTTCCTTATAATGCTAATGGACAGGATTTTCTTTTAAGTATTAAGATTACAATAGAGGACTTATAAACTTTCGAAAATATCTAATTATAAATATTTACACTGCAATTGCGCTTTTCCTTAATAATTTCTTAGCAATAACATACACGTTCTTGGTTTTTAAGTTGTCATAAATTTGATATGATATAAATTTGTGTTTCTAATATTACATCACAAACTAATCTTTATTCGCCAAAAATTGTTGCTTAAGTTGTAAAGCTTCGTACACACCTGAACAACAAACCGAGCAACAAACATAACAACGAACCGAAAGTCAAACAGAACGACAAACGATCTTTTATGATTTCCACAATCCGAACAACAAACGGAACGTTTGTGCTGTTCCCATAATTATTTTCAGTAGTTTTCAGTTCATATATATTTATTATTGAGAAGAGAAAATTGCGGAAAACAAGAAGATAGTGCCAACCAAATTTTTACGCACAAAGAAGAGTAAAAAATTATAATTTACTTCGCTTTTTTTATTTTGGAAATTTCCCGCCCAAATGATGCTAATAGGGACATCATTTTTTCTTGCATTCTTAAACACTGATTAATTTAAAACATTTTTCTTCTGTCAACTCTAAAACACAACAAACCCACAAAAGGGAGGACAAAAAATAAATAATTTAATTCTCCCGCATAAGTTTGTTCGCCGTTTTGTTTAGATTCGTCCAAACCTGCAAACGCATTCGCGCGCATTTTCTTTGATGTCGGAGAAAAAACCGACAAGTTGCGGGAACGCCGCAAACCGTTCGTGGAACAATCAGGACTTGCGAATCTGTTCTAAAATTCGTACGTAGCACCGTCCAAATTAATGTTCCGATTGCCGTTCGGTTCGTTGTTCTGTTTGTTCCTCGGTTTGTTGTTCAGGTGTGTACGAAGCTTTACAATAAGCATATTAATATGAACTATATCTTATGAAAGGAGAGTTATGTAACTATAATTAACGACTTAACGTTACGTTAGTAGATTCCATTTACTATTTACATATTTTCTTGGAACATTCGATAATTAACTATCGGGATATGATGACCCTATACTTCGCAGGTTGTGCGCAACTGGATACAAGCAAATAACTTGGAGCTGTTACCCAGCAAAAAGCCCAGATTTTAACATTATCGAAAATGTTTGGGCTCGAATACTTGCTGTTATCCGAAGACAACAAGGGCCAAATTTTATACCAGTAAACCGTAATGCACTAATTGCAGCCATTGATACCGCATGGGAAACGATTAATATTAATTATATTGATACCTTGATAGCGTCAATGAGCAGACGCCTCCAAGAATGTATCAATAATAATGGAGGTCACACCCATTATTGATTTCTTATATTTATTTATATAGTAATACCTTTATTTAAAAAAAAGTTTTCATTTAATTTTAAACTATAACTTGGTATCTTAATTATAATTATGTAATAAATTCTTGTCAAAAACTAAATATATACGTTGACAATAAGAATTGCCTTAGTTTTTATTTTCACTTTTTATATTAACTACAGAAAAAATGAAACGTCATAAAATATACATTTTGTAAGGACTAAATATTATGAATAGAGAGTTTAATGATTTTTTTAATAACTTACAATAATTAGTAGGTTAGATTTATTTAAAAATAAGTAATAATCAGTCAACCCAAATAACCATGTTTAGTTTTTGATTTAATTTAAAAGTTATTGCTTGTAGACGTTTTTAAATCAAAATTATTTCTAATTTTATTTTGTAAACATTTCCTAAACAAAATTTTGATTCGATAATTAATCGAGCTATGGTGTTTAATTAGCGATACCTTCAAATATATTCTTTAAAGAAAAAATTAAGTAAGCAACGTAAATTACCTATTTTCTAAAACGTGCTTAGTGTAATGATTCATTCTACAGTCCTTCTATAAGATAACCCCTGCTGAGATTACCTGCTGTTAGAATTGTAAATGATACCCTTAAGCCCGCTTCACAATGTGCAAACTTTTGTTTACAGAAATTGTGGTGTCCAAGTTTTAAATTTCATGAGTGTAGATCCTTTGCCTTTGAGTTTTCGAAAAAATGTTATAGAAACTTGTGGCCTTTATTTTTACTCTAGAATTAGCACCCGAAGTTTTTGCGCATAATTTCCAGACATCCTGTATACATGATGAATATTGAATTAATGAAACAATAATTATTTATGAATCAAGTATGTAGTTAAATGTACGCTTACAGTATGAATGAAGGCCATTTGGGATTGATGGAAAATATCGATGTCGAAGTATGATTGTAAGCTGTTATAATCTGCACATTTCGTGAATTGGCGAATGACGCATGATATTAGAATTATATTTCATAATATAGAAAGTTGAGTGATTTCGCAGACTCTTCTGTGGAACATTAAAACGCAATAACGATAGGGTATGACTATCGTTAATAAGACTATTTATTATTTTGAATAAATGTGTAATTAATAACATTAACCGTCGAGTCTCTAGTGACTCAAATAGAAACTCTTTCAGTTAATTATCTTTCGGAAAACCTGAGAGAAAACCTCTAGTAGGATATATACGATTAACTCGAAACCATAAAGTTTTCAATAATCTACGTTGAACAGTTTCTAACAAATGAATATGATAAATCTTATGAGGTCTCCAAATTATGGTGACATACTCTAGTTTCGATCTAACGAGGGAATTGTAAAGACTGATTAATGCATCATTTCTATTAAATTCACGTGTATTACGAATAATGAATCCTAACGTTTTAAGACCCAAAGAGACTATGCTGGTAATATGGGCACTAAAAGTAAGCTTGGAATCAAATGTAACTCCAAGGTTCCGCGCAGATGTTACTCTTTGAAGAACAACACTATTTAAAGAATAATCACAGCATGTTGAAATTTTTTGGCGGCTGAAAGATAGAACTTTGCATTTGCTGATATTTAGATGAAGTAAATTTTGGTTACACCAGTTTAGAACATTATTTAAGTTATTTTGCAGTTTCATACAGTCATCGACAGAAGAGATTCTAGTGTAAATCTTCTCATCATCGGCGGATAAAAGGTGTTCCACATCAATAAAGGACACAATGTCGTTTATAAATAAATTAAATAATAAAGGTCTTATATTGGGACCTTGTGGCACACCGGACGTAAATTTAAATATACAAGATTTATGCCCCCAATATTTAACGTACATTGATCTATTTGAAAGGTATGATTTAAATAACTCGACTAGTCTACTATGTAATTTTAATTTAAGATAGTAATTTTCGACAAAGAATACCATGATCAATGCTATCAAACGCCTTTGAAAAATCGGTATACATGACGTCAACCTGTATATTTTTGTTCAGTGAAACGGATAGATAGTTGGAAAGTCCAGTGAGATTTGTGACGACTGATCTGCGTTTAAAGAATCCATGTTGCTTAGTCGTAATTAAATTGGATAATGGTAAAGAAATTTGGTTTTGTATACAAATTTCAAAGATTTTTACAAATGCGCTAAGAAAAGTTATAGTTCTATAGTTTTTGATATCTTGACAATTACCAGTTTTGAATATTGGACAAACACGGGTTTCCAGACGTTAGGAAAACTAGAGGATTTTATTGATAAATTAAAAATAAAAGATAGGATATTTACAAATGTTATTATACAGTTTTTGATGATAAAATTTAGAATAAGGTCAGGGCCCGATGAAAAAGAGCTTTTCAAACGTTTTGCAGCAATTTCAGTAGAGTAAGTTAATATTTCATTGATGTTGATGCACGGAAGGTTGGGATAATTTGCCTCAAGATCATTACAGATAGTAGATGATCGGTAAACTTTAGAAGAAAATTTTGCAAACGCTTGGACGACATTTCTTAATCCGCTAATTTGTGCACCGTTTAATTGATGACTAGAGGAATGCTGGGAGAACCTCTTTTAAGGTTTATGAATTTCCAAACATTTGTTGGATTTCTTGAAATAGTGAACTCTGCTTCGGTTAGAAATTCTTGGTAGGCTTCTTTGATTTCTGATGTACAAATAGAGAAAAGATTTCGAAATTTTGTAGAGTAATACAAGTTTGATGGAAATTTACGAAACTTTTTTTTCAAATTCGTAAGTATTGAAGGAGAAATCCAACAAGAAAAGTTTCTTTTAGATAAAGTGGTCTTTGGTACAGCTCGATCTAAAATAGAATAGGTAATTGAATGAAAGTAATCGCAGTCATGATCGACGTTGCTGTATTCATATAGTGGGGTCCAATCTATGTTATTTAGAAGACTATATAATAGCGATAAATCAGCTTTTCTGAAGTTGTAAGAAACTGTTTCTCTAAATTCTCTAAATATTAAAAGTCTGCTAGCGTTGCGCAAAATTGTGCTAGCTTGTGCTAGATATTCTCTATTGTGTAGAAACATCAAAACATCATTTTTTTTTGGTGGGAGGCTAAGGCGACGTAACTTGATACAGCACTGCCTTATCAATTTTATTCTCACGTGGCAACTTATATTGAGGTGAAATTAAATTCTAATGTATATTTTGAATATACAAGGTTCCTCGGAATTCAGACATTAATTTTCAAGTAACATTTAATTTTAGGGTCATTGACACATAATTTGCTCATGGAATTTATATTAATACATATTTAGACAAACAATGTAATTGTAACCGAATAAATAGTCACGGTTAAATGTTAATTTAATAATTCTCTCTCTTCCTTTAAATATTGAGATTCCTGAAACGCTACTCATTCGTTATCAAAAAATAAATGAGCCATCGGCACCAAAAGTTTTCTCGCGAAAAATACGTTTTTTTATTTTCAAACCAATTCAAATAAAATATTTTGTAGTATAATAAATATGTATATTTTTCAGTAAATATTGACCGAAGTATCAGCCAACCAACAAATACTCGTTTATTTTTGTTGAGTGTAATATATTCTATTCTAATTAAGTTATTACTACAAAATTAAAATAACGCATTGCTAAATGGATGTGATTTTGAAAATTTTCCTAACTTTTTAATGGAATTGACATTTAAATGCTATAACCTTGTTATTGAGTAATATTGAATATATAAATGCATTATCAAATAAAGATTAAGCTTTAATCCATTAACAAAATCAAATATAATTATTAATATACTCGCACGATTGGTTAGTTAATAAAATTAAGTTAAATGCATCTGTTACTGGCACTTTACTATGAAACCTTATTATTCTGGTAATGTTGATTTTACTCTGCTAGGAAGAGTCGCGTAAGAGTGTGCTGTTTCTTCGTGATTATTCGTAAATTATTTTTTGTATGAACCACTTTTTCATTGCTACAGTTGTTGAGGTAAGTTGAACAAGTTTATGCAGTGAAATAATAACAACCCACTGAACTTTCATTATTTTTATTTTGGAAATGAATATACACAACGTTTCAATTGCTATCTGCAATCGTCGCATCATCAGGTGAATACTAATGACATCTGCAGATAGTATAGCAAGGAAAGTTAAGCAGCATGTTATTGTTTCACATAAAGCAACATTGTTTAATTCATTCAAACCAAGTTCATGCAGTTTAGGTAGTAAGAAAAAATGTAATATGTAATCCTGATCTGACAATACATTAATACACTAGTTGTTAGAAGTGCAAAATAGTTCATGAACTTTATTTTGCTATTAGAGATTATGTTACTACATATTAAACTGTACAAGACGTGATGAACTCTTTTTTAGTGGTTGACATGTAACCGACAACATTTTATAATTTGTCACTGCTATCTATAAGTGAGATGGTTGAGTTTTTCTTTTAGTGTCACATAATTGAAAATGTCTAGTTTTATGGGTTCACAGAATACAACTTAAATCTAAAGCTGCTTCTTCATTCAACGTCCCTACAACCACAATACCATTTGAGCTTAGTGATAAGGACCTGCAGCCTTCCTGCACCTTACTTGAGAACTAATGCAGTTGCATGCGTGTAAGACGATAAAATAAGTTGTGGATAAGAGTAATAGAAATTATCGAATTACCAGTAGCACTCCTGGTGAAACTTACAATGCCTAACGTATAAAATCAGTAAATTGTTCAATATGGTCAAGTCAATTTTTAAGAGACAAAACTAGTTTCCGGTATGCCCCAAACAAAAGACCGTATTGGTGCCCAAAAAGTCTACAAAGTAGACTGTGCTTCAACATAATCTAAATTGACTGTGATGTTTACTTTCCGTCTGGTACAGTTATATTTTCAATGGTTATGTATCCTGCAAAAAGAATGAGTAACAAAATGAAATAATCTGTTACAAATCAATGTGGCATTGGATTGCCAGACAATGGATGGATAAAGTCTGAATTTTTGTGGATAACATATTCTACACCTACATCTTCTCAAGTCAGATGTAGTTTTTCCAGTTATACTTTTCGTCGATAGTCACAAAACTCATATAACTGTTGAACGTGTTAAACTTTGGAGAAAATATAACTCTATAGAGTATAGACAGAGTACCAAATATTTGTTCTACTTCTAAAAACAATTATGGATAATATAAGACCTTTGACAATTATCAACACTTGACATTTGTAAGTTTTTGAAAAACAGCTGAGAACGGATATGGATAATTATGATTACAAAAAAAAACAAGAAAAAAAACCAAAAGCCGCTAATGTACAGCTCATAACTAAACTTACAGCCAAAAAACTGTAAGTTTGGTTAGAATATCTCGAAAACTAATTGAGATATTGTAAAATGCTAGTGATTTTCTTAATCAGCATCGAAAAATACATATGATTCACAACTAAAATTTTTTTTGAACTTTAAAGTCGAATATCTTGAAAACTGTTTGAGATATCGAAAAGTGACAGGCTTCAAATTTAATCCATCACAACGGAAACTCTGCAACGGACAACAACAACTGCGACGGCGCACAGAATAGCAATCCTAGTAACCAAACTGTAAGTTCGGTTGAAAATTTAACAATTTCTATGCTAATTTTTACACAAATGTTTCCAAAGAAAATTCAAATAACATTGTTATCGATTCAGAAAGCTCGATTTGCAACACCATGGTTGATTGCGATATTGTGTAACAACATAACTTTGACAAAGACATGTCTTTAGTATTTCCTATACAGAAAAATTAAAAATTTTATTCAGCTACAAAAGAAGCTAGAGCTCGCAAATGTAATATCTGGGAAGTTACTGACCCAGAGATGTACAGTGCAAAAAATATTATAACAGTTGAAGGATTGCAAGTTTCTTCCATAACGAATAGCTTATATATGATGCAAATTCCAAAAATAAATCTTCTACTTTTATTCAATGGTCATTTAAATGAAATGTAGGAGTTGCCGTTTAAAATAGCAAAGAAAAAAACAGTAAAAATTATGATTTATTTTAATTCCTCTCAAACTTGTTGACCCTTCTACAGGAGCAATTGCAATTGTAAAGGCAATTTCAGGTATATAGCATAGATGATGTTTAGCCAAAGTTTTGACTGAATAACATGCTTTAAGCAATGCCCACCAGCAAACGTAAACATTCTATTGATAAGAACATCTCAGTGTTGATAAACTTTCCAAAGTGCGTTTGTCGTACGCTGCACTTAGTGTATAATCACGGAATAAAGATCTAATTCCCATGAACATATCGCCAATATTGTTAATTATCATCACCAATTTTGGATGTTCGAGCAGTTATTGTCCCCTTGAAGAGTTTATTTTTATTAATATCAATGAAGAAATTAATTAACAACCGTAAGTACTCTTAAGCTTTATTGACATCAAGCGATGGATCAGTGATAAATTTAAGAGCGTAATGTAGGTTTAACGAATAAGTTGAATGGAAACATGTGTAATACGTCCTATTGGATAAGCTTACGCCAATAAATCATTTCCTTTTAACTAAATACCACATACAAGAAATTCAAATTATTCAAATTTTAATATTTAAAATAACGTTAGAACCCATAATTGTGTATTGGTTATTTTAATATATTTAATACATTAATAAAAATATTGGTAATTGCACAAGTTATTATTTTATATATATTAAAATTTTGTTTGTCGTACAGGTATTTTTTGTAAGTTTATTGTAGTTAGTTATTAGAGTATAAAACAATTTTACAAATTTTAGCTTATTTTATTACAGGACAACTTCTGAATTTTTCTCTTTAATCTTCAACCAATTTTCTAGTTTTCTCGATTTTTGTGACACACTTTCAGATAACCGAAATTGGGTGACGCCACCTAATCAACTTGATTTGAGTTTAATCCCTTTTAGTAAGTTAAGTAAGAGATACATCATATTTAAACTCCGCTCTTTCCGACGGTAGTAAAGGTTACAAAGAAAAAACATCAGTTCTTGCCTTTCAATTTGAAGATTTTATAACTTTACATACTTTCTGCGTATTGTTTCAATCTTCGTAAAGAGTTTACTTGGCTTACAATTCTCAGGAGATCAAAGATCTCCGTTGTTAGTAACTGCTGTAGATACAGAGCTAATAGTAAATACACTAATATTAAGTGACACAGCCACTCTCTCATACGAGACATTGTAGAATTTTGTATTTAAACTAACCGTCAACCTCTCTAATCGCTGAATTACGTTCAACATTAAAACATCATGGTATCTAGTACCGTAGCACCTAGTAACCTTTGGGTGTTCCCCAGGGATCAGTGTTAGGTTCGCCGATATTTTCAATTCTCATGAATGATGTAGACAGTATTTTTAGGGTTAAGAGTTTGCTGTTTGTAAATTATATGAAAATCTATTTTCGGAATCTAAAACCACTACGGAAAATGGCCAATTTATAGTTGCTTATCTTATTTTATAGTTGAATTAACAGTTCTGGATCACAGTTTTGTTGAAATTAGTATGTATTTTGGGTCTTTTTCTACCAAATAGTCGTCCGAAGAAGTTTGATTACAATTTTATGTGTAAGTATTATTCCATGTACCGCCTGACAGCACGGCACTGGCATTTGCAACTATCACGCTGTACACCTGTTTAGATAACTGTATACCCGAAAGTCATAACTATTCACTTGCTCTTTAGCCTTTTTCTATTTCCGACTGCGCTAGAATTTTACTTTATTTTAATGCCGTCGTTTCTTCCTTTGTAGAAATGCTCATAACTCGATGCACATACCCTTAAACTACAAATAATATTTTGTATAAATTTATAAATGATCATCTTAATGCAGATATGACATTTGATCTATTCACGCACCTTTTGCTTACGGTGACATAGCTTTTGTTTCCTGGAAACTTGACTTTGGTATTGTAAACTCTGTAGGAAGCTAGAACTTTCTAATAATGGATATTTGTGTTAAAAAACCTTTAAGACCTTAAAAAAACTTTAGTACCTTTTAGGTTTTTAGCTTTAATCACCAGATTTATTAAGTATATCGTTTTACAGTTGGAGTAATAAAAACGCCCCTCTTTAATCGCGCTATTTGAACATCGACACCGCCAAATTAAAAATTATAATGACTGACATAACCTCTGATTGCTTTTAACATCGTGTTATAGCTTTTCTTTAGTTTTTGCAGTTAGTCCTGTTTTTTCGATAAATTTGTTACAAAACTGTTTCGTTTAGCTAAGTAAATATTTATTATATTATATCGTAACCCTGACTACTGCATGTAGCTTTCAATTACTATAAATTGCCGAGTATATATACATACATGCATTTTTAATTATCCCTTACTTTAAAACCCTTCACGGTTTGCTAATTACAATGGTATAGGCGATTTTGCTGCAAAACGATTATTTCTTTCTTCGTTTGACAATCTTCCAATGTATCTTCAACTATGGGAATCAATTTCAGTTACTAGTTGGAATGGGGTTTTCTAACTTGAACCGACACGCTCACCAATAACTGAAATGTACCGGTTTTTTATCTGAAGTGTTAACGAAAGAATCACTTTTCTCAATATGTGCGTTTTCTTATTTCTAAAATAGGGTAATTGACTATTGGGTAGGTATATTATTGGCAAGTGTTGTAAAATATTAGTGGTTATAATTGGGAAAGGGTAATGTTGGTCTTCGCACTCGGTTGTTTTCGTTCATGCTTTTTTTTTATTAAAGTACAAAATTAAAGAATAATAATACGTCAAATAAATCTATAATCATTAAACTTTAATCAAACACTAAATAAAATCTTTCCGGCAAGTCTTGAATACACTTGATACATTCTCCCCCGTTAGTTTCTTTTTTGAGACAAGGATGGGACTTGCACATTACTTGACCTAAGCGGTCTTTCTCGCTTTCCAATAACAATTGTAGACAAAACCCCATAAAACAACTTAAAGAGCGCTGACGTGATAAGTTGTAGAGGTCCAAAATCGGTCGCTACCTTGTATTTAAAAAAAGCGCGCATTTCCTCCGCTAGTTTGCATTCAATGCATAATGACGTAAACTTTTTTTGTGCGAGGAAAAACAACAATGGCGACAGAGTGATAAGAAGTACGACCACTCCGTTACTAAATACGTTTTACGTTTTATCTGTTTAGTTTTGAGTAAAACTAAGTTTGAATTAATGGATTAGCTTTATGATAAATCTATCTACTTATTGGTGTTGTGTCCGTTCCCTTCAAAAAAATTTAATTCAGAAAAATAAACGTGCGTTCCGAAATTGAAAATATTCGGTATCTTTTGGTGCATTTGATTTCTACGTTTCTGTTGATGAAAATTCGACTATCAACTTCGTTATTACTTAATGGAAAAAAATTTGTTTCATGGAAAATTCCGTATGCATTACATCATCCTAAGTGCAGTTTTGATATGCAAGCAATCTGATTCCGTTCGCACAACGCATCAAGATTAGTCAAATTACCTACTTGGGTTTTGACAAATTCAACGTCCCTTATTAATACAAGGAATTTCAAGTAAGTGCTTTTATATTAATAACAACAATTCTTCAAACTCTCCGTGCATTGAAGTTCATTTTGACAAATTAAAGTCGGCCTAAGCTGTTCGTTTACGACTACATTATATTTATCGTATTGAGTTGCCGGTTGAACGGCAAATTTACATTTGACTATCTTTAATAAGTTATTTTAGTTCCGTAACGTTTTTAACGCTTGTAAAGGATCCTCGCGTTATACGTCCTTAGTTTTAAGTTCATTGAAAGAAACTTAATCTCTCATTTGATACCGTAGTTTATAAGTCAATTCATTACTAGAGTAGACAAATGTCAATGTGTTTTGTCTATTATTTAATGCTGAATTTGATTTGATTATTAGTTATATTATTGGTTGAAATTTGTTTTTATTCCCTTAAAGGTTTTGCTTGTTTTCCTTTAATAAATAAGCTGGCGCCCATTTATTCGTTATCAATTATGTTTTTAGTCAAGAAGCATCTCAATAAAGGTAAACAACAAAACATAAACCAAAAAGCAAATATTCCCCTTAGAGTCTACGTAACATTCATCTGAACTTTAGCCGGTGCATTTTAAATGTGTTCTTAGATTAAAGAGTTTTTAGCGTTACAAAGTTCCAAGAGGTACAGTTCCATTTATCAGGTACATCGTACTAATTTATATTAATTTGATTTTGTAATAAAAATATTATTTTGTTCAAATACCGATGCATGAAGTGTACCGTTCCCCTTTATCAAGCAATACTTTGCGGAAATGCGCATGCTTCTTAAGTTTTGTCTTCCTCTTGTTAACCGCGTCTATAAAACCGTGGAGCACGGGGCCGTTTGGTCATTAAGTTTCGACTTCTAGTAATAGTTCTCCAATTTCAAAGTAAACTGAAGGGTAAGTCCTAATAATTTACTGTTTCTATCAGAGATACCGCTCTGGAAGTTCCCGCATCTTCATCGTTCCTGTCCATATGTCCACATGTTAAGGATGCTATCCACCGTAGTCCAGGTAGACGTAACGCGATTTGGACGTTTACTTGGCTTCACCGTTCGCACGTCGCCTTCAGCATGACGGGTTTGAGGACGCCGTCCAATTTTGGCTTGAATTAACGTGTCGCGTTTCGCACATTAATCTAGTCAGACTTATTGTTACCCAAACTCTTTCTCTACGTTGTCCACCCAAGAACTCCGTCCGTTCCTATCACCACTTTACCCGTAACCTTTTGTGGCTTGGCTAATAAAGCTTTAGGGCAGTAGGTTAGAGAAGCTAGTTTGGCTACGCTACTTGTTTCTGAATATTAACTTTATTGTTGTTTACAAATGAAGAATTTTGAGTATTTATTTGTTTGTGTGCTTTCTGCGACGACTTGAAGCCTTGGAGTACCGTTTCTTCACTGTAGCTACCCGAGTGAGAAGAATGACCATCTACGGATAGTAAACTCCTATAAAATCTGGCGAGATCTAGGTATACCAAAACGAAAAAATATTTTCTTAATCAACTTCTGAGCACACGCTTGGGAAGTTGCAGACTTCAATGCAAACAATTCTACCCATTTTGTAGCTATATCTTCGGCAATTAAAATCCACTTACAACCATCTCAAAAAGATCTATACTAACTTCAGATACGTAGCGTTGCGTAACAGAAAACTAATAACGTTTAGTAATGCCTACAAATTTTGGTTCAACATTCACATTGAAAAGTTTCCAGACCTTTTACTGTAGAAGAGCTAAAACATGCATTAAAAAGGACCAAATCAAAGAAAGCTACTGGGTTTGATGGAATACATCCAGAATTTCTAAAAAACTTGGGAAATTACTCTTTGAAGTGGCTACTTATGTTTCTCAATGATATTTATAATACAGGTAAGTTACCAACAGTCGCGGCAATTTTGAAGAAAAATAAATCTCCTACAGACCCAACTTCTTATCGTCCAATAAGTTTGTTAAGTGTTATTTATAAACTAACAAAAACGCCAACAGTTAACTGTAACGACATGTGTGCGTTAAAGTGCATAGCGCTATCTAAGCGATAGTTTTAATGCTTAAAACACACGTGTGTCGATAAATCCAAGTATAACTTGTACAGAAGCATACACGCAACGAAAGAACACCTGATGCAGCATTTCGCTCTTATTATAAGCTCATCAGAGGTGTATACTTAAGTGCGGTATACAACTGTACAAGACGGCGGTTGGTCTTTTAAACTCTGGTGGAGCAATGAACATAAGTAAAATTCGTGTCTTAACACATCTCGTGTAAAACATTGACACGTGTGAATAGTATAAACTTATGTACAAGTTATACTTGGCTTTATCAACACACGTGTGTTTCAAGCATTAAAGCTATCGCTTAGAGGCGCTATGCACTTTAACACACACATGTCGTCACCGTTAACTGTTGGCAATTTTCTTAGTTTATACTATTCACACGTGTCAATGTTTTACACAAGATGTCGTAAGACACACATTTAACTTATGTAATTTATAAGGTTTTGGAAAGATTGATTTTTTATTAATTAATCCGTTAATAGAAGAAAAATTACCAATTGAACAGGCAGGATTTTGATCCGGTAGAAGTTGTTGTGATGAAGTATTGGCATTAACAACACATATCGAAGCTGGATTTAAGAAGAAACTTAAAAATGGAGTTGTCTTTTTAGATTTAACTGCTGCATACGATACCGTGTGGAAAGAAGGTTTATTTTTTAAATTGTTTAACGTTATCCCTTGTTCCAAAATTATTTCTTTTATTGAAAATATGTTGTCTAATCGGAAGTTTAGAGTTTTTGTTGGAGATAAAAGAAGCAAATTTAGATTTTTACATAATGGTCTTCCACAGGGATCGGTTCTTGCACCTATTCTTTTTAATGTATATACTTCAGATCTTCCTTCTTTACAATATCGAAAATTCGTCTACGCCGATGATATGGCAATTTTATTTCAACATTCGGATTTTTTCGAAATTGAAAATAAACTATCTGATGATTTGCGTATTATGGAAAATTATTTCAAAAAATGGCGATTATGCCCTAATCTTAAAAAGACAGAGGTTTCTTGTTTTCATTTAAATAATAGAGAAAAAAGTAGAAAACTTAATGTTATTTTTAATAATACAAAGTTAAACCATAATTTTAACCCAGTTTATCTGGGAGTAACTTTAGATACGTTTTTAATTTACAAAGATCATTAAAAAAAGTCAAACAAAAAATGAAAACAAGAAATAATGTCATTCAAAAATTAGCTGAAACAACTTGGGGAGCAGATGCAAAGACACTTTGTACAGCTGCATTGGCATTAGTTTATTGTACAGCAGAATATTTTGCTCCTGTCTGGTTGAATAGTTATTACTTATTATACAAAAAAAAATAGATGCCCAGTTGAATTGCACTATGCGTATAATTAGTGGAACCATTAAATCTACTCCTCTCGATTGGCTTCCTGTTCTTTGCAATATTACTCCATCGAACATTCGACGAAAAGCTGCGTTAAAACGAAAATGGGATAAATGCCAACTTAACAAACGTTACCAATTCGGAATGACATTGACAACCCTTCTGTTAAAAGATTTAGATTTTGAAGTCCTATATGGTTGCAAGACTACCTACGTACGACTTTTTATGAAGTTAAAGAGTTGAAAAAACTATGGTCTGGAGTTGATGTTTTCAATAAACATCTTATTGATGATCCAACAATAGAAGTCCCGGGCTTTGATAAAAAAAAAATTTGGTCAAAAGCAAATCGCATAAGAACAGGCCATTTAAAATGCAACTCTATGTTGTTTAAATGGGGTGTGATTTCTAATCGAAATTGTGACTGTGGAAACAAACTGGAGACTATTACACATATTGTAGAGGATTGTCAATTAACGAAGTTTAAAGGAGGGTTTCCAAATATTTATAATTTAACGGATGAAGCTATATTATGGCTTACGAATCTGCAGGACCTCTGAATTTCAGCAATATTTTGTATTCTATGTCCTGACTAACTGTTTTCTATTATTTTTTGCTATTT